>JAGTTH010002533.1:0-281825 GCA_022606485.1 Agraylea sexmaculata
TCATTGAACGGAATAGAAAAATATTTTTGTGAATGACCTAAAAAAATATGTATTTGAAATTAATTGAAACGATAATTTATCGCTGAATCAATTTCTAAGCGTTATTAAATATTATTGCACGTCACGTTTGTATCAGATTTAAATATTCACATTTTATGAACCGGGAATCAAAATAAACATAATCTTTAGATCCTTTAGGATGCATTTTTGCAAACGTTTTTTTATTGGTTACAATCGAACGGATATTAAGGTAATTAACTGTAAGGCGCGGCACAGACATGAGTGCTCTTTGATGCTTGTTCATGTTTCTCCACCAATGAGAGAACGAGCGCTTGGCACTGATTGGCGCTCGTCAATAATCTATAGAAGTGTTATGCGTATTGTTTTTATACATTGGAACGTGGCCGGCAATGGTCATATTATACATATACGTGGGCTGTGTCCACCTGCAACACTAGTCCCTAAAATCCGACAATGTAAATTGTTTACATAGTGGCATATTATTTGTTCTTGAATATATCAAGCAAATTCTAAGTGAAAAATGGTGTAATCTTATTAGAAATATCGACAAGTGACATATACACAGTACGAGCGGTAAAAGCAGCACCATGTATTGCGAAACCTTTGATTACAAATTAATTTATGCTGTGACTTTGTCAAGGGCCGAGCATAAATTATTTTATAATTTCTTTTATAAAAAAATATTATTTGGCCCTCTTTTCATTATTTTTTATTTGATAATATTGCCGTCACAATAAAGCGTTTAAATTCTTTGAAGTTCAATCAAAGACATGTTGTATACGAGAAACAACAACGAGCATTTAGTCTGTGCCGCGTATTATATTAAAAAAGATCCCAAATTCAACACGAATAAATAAGACCGGATGAGTTACGAGGAAACATGTACATACAAAAAAGCCCTTAATGTGTTTCACCAAAACAGAATAAATAAAACATTTATTAGTACAGTTATGATTGTTAGTAAGAAGGCGAGATGTTTTGCTCGTTTCGCTCCATTTGGCTCGACAATATTTTATTTATTCAGATTTGAAATCCTTTATTTGTCACAGAAGACTCAAAATAAGGACATCCGTTTAACATGAAGTGTACTGTTTTTTTGGTTACTCCATTTCCTTCTTTAGTGAATCGTGTTCCACTTTCAGCATTGCACCATTTTTACTAAAATGTACTAAACATTAATGTCGACACCCCTTTTAATGTGCTGTAAAACAATATAATTTGAAGAAAATCAACCCCAAGAAGTCCTCTAGTTATTTAGTATAATAATAACTTGAGCATGTGTAATACTCGGCTTTATTGAATAATATTGCTAGATATTTCGTATAAACCTCAAATACATAATATCTATTGTATGTTGAAACTAATATTTGCTCGCTTTCCTCAAATCTGTTACATCTCTATAATACAATATAATCATCTTTCTTGTTATTGTTATGTAAATTATATCAAAGCTTTCCTGTGTTGTGTTTCTATAATAATATGGGAATTGGATTACAGAGAATATAATTTAATAATCAATAAATGTTAATCTTTATAACATTGTTATAAAATGTATGTAATAATGCGTGAATTAGGACGAAATTTAACATTTTATTAAAAAATAATAGTCATCAAAAAATCTATGGGTCTTTTAGGGTAATTAATCTAATAGAATATAAGGCGCGACACAGACATGTTCATGACTGGTTGTTCATGAATCTCCGCCAATAGGAAAACGAGTGCTTGACAATGATTGGCGCTCGTGTTTGATTACATTTCTCTGATTGTCGGAGATAAAGAGTGGGGTAAAAGTCTCCATACAATTTTGATTTAATACCATCTTGGTTATGTGACGTTTAGATCAGTTTTGCTTTAAACATTGTATTGTGTAAGTGTCCCAATTTTTTAATGGATAAAGGTTCTTGTGGCGTATATTTATTAATTATAAAATTAGGGCGTCTATAAAACAAAAAAATGTACCGGGACTTTTGCCTCACCCGCTACGACCATCACTTATATCTGTGCCGCGCCTTATTGGATAAGAGGATCCACCACTATACTATTGGTTGAGTTCCGGTTTACTCTGATTTTCTGGATTATTAAGCGAATACTGTACAAATAATATAAAATAAAGTAGTGGTTATAATTTGTTTCTTAACTTAAAGTCACCCCATATGAATGTGAATGTGACCAATCATGGCCGTTAGTGAGTAATCTGTCCTCAGGGTATGTGTAAAGTTTGACGTTCGCCCTGAGAAACAAAGAGTAGTCTTGAAACATTTTGTAATAGAGATGTTTTCTGTTGTTGTGACCTGCAAAAGCAGAGAATGGAAAGGAAGGCTTTTCTGTGAGGAGTCTTAATTGAAAGTGTGACTCCTTCATATACAGGGTGATCACTATAATACAGGCCTTTAATTTCAAACTAACACCTTTTGTAGCATTTATACTAAATAAATGTATTTGATATAAAAGTAAAAAATAATGTCTTGCAAAACAAGAGATTTGACACATCGACGTGAAGTTGGTCGCGGATCAATAATGTATCAACTGTCAGAATCGCTTATTTAACAATGAATAAAACTGTATTTATTTACTGGTACTATTTTATATTTGAAATGTAAAATAATCGATTCAATATCTTTATTTAATGGAAATTATTTAAGGGTGAAATATAAATAAAAAGGCTGAGTTTGATATGAAAAATGTTTAATTTCAAATGATATAGGGTGAATTGTATATGCGGTTTAAGAAATGTGTCCATTTGAACATTACTACAATCCTAGTGTAATTAAGTGCTTTGACGTATTCGAGCTCTGCGACGATTCCATTTGTAATATTGTATAATTTTATTTCAACTCTCTGATATTTACACAAAACATTAAATGATATACATCTACACTTATCATACATTAATTATTATATTCAAGGGACAAACTATAAAGTTGAATGCAATTTTATTAATATTATTATGCTATAAGATTGTTCTGTTAATATCTGAAAATTCAAATAGAATAATACATTTTACCACCTGTTTTTTCACCCTCTTGGCCTAGCTTTAGTATTAAGACTATTTGAATTGAGTTCAATTTTAAAATGTGTTCCAATTGTTTAATTGAGCTCTTCAATTAGTTTTTCAGTTCAATAATTTACACGAAATATTATATGATATCTTCAGAAGTCATTCTTATAAATTATTATATTCATGGGACAAACTAAAGAGTAAATATCCGAAAATTCTAATAGAATAATGCATGTAACGAAATAATAAAGCAATTAGCTGCGCAGTGCTGATTTTTCACCTTCTTCTTGGGCGAATTCTTTGATATGAAAAAAATATATCCAAAGTAATGAATCTTCAATTACTTGTTGCGATATGCATTGGCAACCGTGCAGTAGATATTTGACATTTGTTGAACCTTCTAAGGTACTGAAAAAAATATATAAATTAAATGCAAAACTTATACAGACCACCCTATACTTGTTCACTGAACAATTACTCGGAAAGCCTTTAAAATACAACTTCCATTATCTTGTTCGCCTCCTTCATAGTTATCATAACTTTGTACTGTTATTATTGTATCAATTATAACAGAACAGTGGTTCAATGGCATGGGATGTTCATTAAAGATTCACATGGGGTGGTTGAGGGTGGTTAAAGTCCACCCCAAGCCAGCTTGACCGCACACCCTTTACACATAAATTCTGCAACGATGACTTCTAAAACAGACAACTTTCATACGAACCAACAATCCGGGAGATTGGGGATAGTATTAATAAAATCCTGATAGATTATCTTGATCTAGGTTTACTCTGATTTCCTGTATTGTAAGGTAAATACTGATTATTAAGTCGGTGACCTGTGTAACTAGTAATAGTTAAGATTACCACAGACAATTAATTAACATATTGTTGTGTCTGAAAAAATCAAAATTTGTAAAAAAAAACTCTTCTCAAAAAGCTCATGGGTCTAAATAAATTATAAATATTACGGTATCACTAATCATAAACGTTTGCGGTAATTTAATTCATCTCTATGATATTTACTCTACTTATTCATGCAATGAACAATTTAAACAAAAACCACAATTCTTTATTTATCGAAATCTACACGTCCTTTAATTATACGTTTTTATTACTAAAATATAAAAATATGACTAAAACAACTCATTTTCCGTCTTCACCCATTTTCATCTCAATTCACCCCATTCAAGGCAATTAATTAACATGCTGGTGTGTATAAATATTCACAATTTGTAAAAACCTTCTCAAAAAACCCTCAGGGCGTATATAAATAAATTTAATACCAATTTCAAAGTTTATTTAATTCTTCATCATTTCTTATTGTAGCATTTACATGTAAGACGAAACTGTTTCTGTATGTATTGTTAAGTTTAAGCCTTTACAGTAACAAAGAAAGCAAATAGGAAGTTATATAAGGGGTGGAATAGTATTCCATCCCCTATGAAGGGCCTATTCAACGATTTTTGACCTTTATAAATTTGAATTTTATTTACATTGTTACAAAATTGTGCATTTAAAGCTTTTTATTCAGCAACGGTGAACTTTGTGCAATTTATACAGAGGAACTTTTCGGGGTAAAAGCTGTAAAGTTTGTAGAGAAACTCGCCAATTGCACAATTATTATGAATAATATATTTAATTTTAATTAATACCAGATGCATTAAGAGCAATATTATAATAATATTTCCTTTATTCCTATAAATACATAGCATCCAGACTAGAACAGTTTCTGTCATTTCATTTCCTTGTTACTTGTATACATAATAATAATGTATATATTTGGGCTTTTAATTAACGAGAATGAAAACTACCTTATTAATGATCATTTTTGCTTAGAATAAATGTGTGGGTTATTAATATTAGCGGAAAGACATATGGTAGCATTAATTTATTCGTATGAAGTAAGTAAGTGGTGAAAATTAATTCAAAGTTCTGCAAATATTCTTATGTAAGAGGAAAATTAATTTCTAACACAAAGTACCCAAAACTACCCTTAAGTTTCGCAGTTTTGATATTAAATTAATAAAATTTATAGTTAAATATTCAAGATTTATAAATTTCAGTTATTATTTTATTATGACGAATTTCAAAAATGAAACACTGGCATCGATCCGATACCACGGATATATTAGCAGGCCATACCACTGCATGTATAAATATCAAGATGGCGGACCAAGTTGACGAGTCGAAGTGAGACAAAACTAATTGTTTAAGTGCGCTAAATGTCAGTTCGTGTGAATATTACTGTTGTTTAAACACTGTTAATCACCTTTATCATAGTGTTCCCTCAGTCAAACTCATCTACTTGGTCCGCCATCTTGATATTCAAACACTCAATTGTATGGCTTGCTAATATATCGGTGGTATCGATCGATCTCATTACGCAATCAACTCCATTAAGTCTGAAAAGCACAAATAATTTTAATACACATATTATATGCACATAAGAACCTGTAAAAAAGTGTTAAAAGATCCGAATAACATACATACACTTTAGGCTATTATATATGTTATATAAACATATTTAGGTGTTATTCAAGTATAACAATAAATCTTATTAATTATTATTAAAGAAAGCTTTCAATCATTTTAAATCAATGAGAATATTTTATGAGAAAGTATATCTAAAAAAGTTCTATTAATTGGTGCATTTGTGTGAAATTTATTCTACACATTCATGTGTACTTAATTAATTTTTAATATAGTAGTATCTCCTTCATATATGACCTTAGTTTTGAATATGATCTGCATGCGTTGCTGTCCACATATGATTGTCATTCTCCTTTTATTTTCAATGGAAAAATACGTATTTGCGTATGTCTTTTAGAGGACTTTAGAGACTGGCCCAGTGTATTGCGGCACTATATATGTACCTAAATTCCTCTCGAATGTATATTATTTAAAATAGGGTGTGGTTATTGATGAGGTGCATGTTGTATTTAAAATATGCAGCAGTTGAGTGCTGTTTGATAGTATGGTGAATATTTAATGGTTGTTCGTCGTCAGTTATATGGTGACCATGCATGCATACATAGGTCACGGTCAAATAGTCTAAACTACACTTGCCTCAGTGCATTCTAAAAATATTACCACTATTTACACATAAACTTTGACCACGGAGCCTTCACCTTCAATCATCCAAACAATTAATATTGAAAAGCGTTAAAGTCCCGATCGATCGTCTTGATCCAGGTTTACTCTGATTCCTTGTATTGTAGGGCAAATACTGATTATTAAGTCGGTGACCTGTGTAACTAGTAATAGTTAAGATCACCGATAGACAGTTAATTAACACGTTGTTGTGTCTAAAAAACAATATTTGCAAAAAAACACCATAAATTAAGTAAATGTTACGGTATCACTAATCATAGACGCTTGCGGTAAGTAAATTCATCTCTAGGATTGTTTAACGTATGCCATTTAGTCTACACATCTACGAAATCAACACGTCATTTAATTTAACGTTTTTTGACTTCTAAATATAATGAATTTCTTACACTAATATATTAAAATTAATTGTGAAAATTTTCATACATTTTATCATAAACGAATGCGGTAAGTTAATTCGTTTCTGTGACATTTATTTTACACATTCATGCAATGAACAATTTAAATACAAACCATAAATCTTAATTTATCAAATCGGCACGACAATTTAACCATTAAAATGAATGAATTTCTTACACTAAAATATAAAAATGTGACAAAAATAACACATTTTCCTCCTTCACCCATTTTCTTTCGAATTCACCCTATTTAAGCGTGGAAAATATACCACAAAATATAGGATTTCTTACAATAAAATAACCTTATTTTATTTCCAATTGTCAATATCGTCAGAGAGCTTCTCGTCCGTAAATAATAAAGCGTCTTTACAGAACTTTGCTAATAATCTTCTTACAGAAAGTTAGTTTTCAATACGCTTTTTTATTTTAAATGAAAAGAGTGACTTGTTAGAAGGCGGGGTATATTGAGATGGGATTTTCCCCTGAAGTACCTACCCCTGTTTTAGTAAAAGGGGTGATCAAGGGCCATTATGATCATAATTTATTGGAAATCGCTTTAAGCCTGAAATTAAGGCAGTAGTATTAACATAATAAGAAGATTTTATTTATATTCTTCGAAATATATAAATATTTTATCGTATGGTAACATTATCACAGAAAAATATTATTCTTTGATTGTTAATTACAATTTAAGGAGGTTACGTATTTGTTTTATTTGAAGCAATTAACAGGAATTCAAAGTCAATTATTCTTTGTAAAAAAAACCACCCCCGTCACGCCCTTAATGTACACAAAGGCTACGTTTTTAATAGTTTCCTGTTCACTTCTGCGTTTGACGCCAAAGAAAACTTGAAGCAGTAGTAGAAAAGTAACGAGATTTCTATACAACTTATAAATGCTGTGATTTGTCAGCGTATTGTTAGAATATTCCGTATTTTTAAATAATATATTTCATTCGGTTTAATAAAAATGTCAGAATCCATCGCCTGATTACGATTTCAAATTTATTGAAAGTTAATTGATCGTGAAAGTTTTACAAGAAGGTTGCTTCTTCACGAATTCGGATCGAAATGGAGATATAAATATCTAAAACGTATTATTTTCCCCATGAAAACTGCACGACATTGATTGATATGTCTCTTGATCTTTTTCTTTATTTCCATACGTTATATGTGAGTATATTTAATATTGTGACACGGTGAAGATGATTGATGTTATTTTATAGTTTGGATTTATTGGTAATTGCAGTCCCTTGTGATGTGAAATGTGTTTGAATCCCGATGGGGTAGTTTCGGGAAATTGATTGCAACACAGCTTTGTACGCACAATATTGACAAAAAGGCAATCAACTCGCAAAATTGTGTTCCGTGATAAAAATCAATACTAAAAGTTGAAGTTTGTTGCGAATGTCTACAAAAACTAACGTTGAATATTAAATATTTCATATATCTAGATTTTGTTTTTTTTATGTGTGTAGACCAAATGTCAGACTTTTGATAATCAACGGCCATTTATGGAAGGATAATTCTGAGCGTGTTTAAATTTAACACTCATTAGGGGCGGCACACACAATATTCTGCTTCTTGTATCTCTGCCAATGAGAAAACGAGCGCTTGACACTGATTGGCGCTCGTGTTTGATTACACTTCTCTGATTGGCGGAGATAAAGAGTGAGGCAAAAGTCTCCTTACAATGTTGATTTCGCGCCATCTTGATTATGTGACGTTTAGATCAGTTTCGCTTTAACTATACAAATAACGAGATACGAAAAGCACCAACGAGCATTTATGTCTGTGCTGCTTCCAACAGTTAAAAAAATCCCCGAGTATACATGTTATACAAAAATGCTCTATGTGTTTAAATTCTCTCATTGGCGGAGATAAAAGAAATAAATGCACACATAGTATATTGTGTGCCGCCCCTTATTAAGAAACAAAGCGTAGGTATTTTTTTTGGGTTTCTGTTAATTCACATAATTGCCCTATTCAACAGAATGATTTAAATAAATTATGAATTAAATTGATACCCAAAAAAAAATACCTACGCTTTGTTTCTTAACAGGCCATACAACTGGTTGTTTAAATATCAAAATGGCGAACCAATCAAGATGACTTTTACAGAGGCCACACTCCACTCGCCTACTTGGTCCGCCATGTTTATTTATTTACTATTTTTAACGAAAGTAATAATTATTAAACCCAGGGAAAGTTATCTTTTGATTGATTGATTAACTAATGATATGATATTTTGAACATACACTATAAAAACATCTACCACTTCTGCATAATAAGCAATTTTCTTTATCTATTAATAATAATGTATGGCTACATAAAGCTTGATATTTGATCATCAAATAATAAAGTGGGTTTATTTAAAACTTACTAATTTATTTTAATTATCTGTTTCAGATCCGCACGGGGATGGTGAGGGTGAGCGATGGGAAAAGTAGACCTGAATTAGTAAGACTGAAGTTGTCCATGGAAACTGTGGTCATCCAGAAAGAAGCTCCACCGAGAGAGAAACAACCAGCCATGCATGCAAGAGTAAGTTCACACAATTATTATAAACAATCACTATTACAATATTGCATTACAATTTGTTTAGGAAAGAATGGTGCAGTTGACAAGGCAAAAAGTGGGCGGTCTTGGACTTAGTATCAAAGGAGGAGCAGAGCACAAGTTACCTATATTAATATCAAGAATATATAAAGATCAAGCTGCTGACCAAACTGGACAGTTGTTTGTCGGCGATGCTGTCATCAAAGGTAAGATTATTCTCATCGCTGATTCAATTGGTGTCAATTAGCAAAAGCATTATGTTTGTGTAATAAACTATTATTATTTATCATACCATAAGATGCAGGATTGTATGCTGCACATTTCTTCGGGATCGTTTTAATTTAATCCATTAAATAATATACATGCTTAATGCCAATGAATGTTTCAGTGAATGGAGAGTATATAACAGCCTGTCCTCATGATGATGCTGTTAATATCCTGAGAAACGCTGGGGACATTGTAGTCTTGACCGTTAAACACTATAGAGCAGCTACACCGTTCTTACAAAAACAAGGTATAGTGATCTATCGCAATATTGACAGTTACATTATCAATTTATTGAAAAGTAAGAGGCAATTTTAACAATCTATCTATAAAACAGTACATAATACTAACACTACCGTAATCTCAATGTAGTAGAGTAGCACTTAACCCGAATAAAGCAGGTCAACCATTTGCTCCTTTTTCAATCTTTATTCTTTACACAGATACTGAAACTTTTTACTCAAACAAAAAAATTTATACTCTATGTATAGAAAATTGTTCCGTTTAAGATTAGCACATGGTGAATTCTTTTTCATAAAGATATACTGCAGAGTAAAGCTGCCTCAAAAGAACTCCAAACGTTTTTGTCCTGACTACAGACTTGATTGACCATAAAATTTTAAGCTTGTTTACCTAATTTAAAAATTATACACATTCTTTTCTTCAAATATGATTGCTTACAATAAGCAATATACATGATTTTTTTATATATATAATTTAATCTAATAATATGACTATTAATTCTCTGGATTTTAACATATCAACTAGTATATAAATTTTTTTTTTAATACTTTACGGTCAACATTTTTATATTTTCAAACGCTTCTGTACATCAAAAGAGGCCGGGTCCCTCGAGACTTCACACTGTCAGTATATTTACCCTCAACGTTGTTTGTCTTGTTCCAAATGTTTCAATTTCTTCTATAAATATAATACTGAATTTTTTAGTCATATAAAATGTTTTCAACATTTACAGCTGACACTTCCGATAGTGAAAGTATCGCAGGAGATGAACATCCTCAACATCATCCACAAAATGTAACCAATTGGAGTACGGTCCCAGGAGCTGAAGCCTTACAAAATGGAACTGATATAGATTCTGGTTTGACTTCCAACCACAACAGTCTGGGGAAGGATGATATTATTAGTAGGAGAGGATCCACAAATAATAGTAGACCTCCATCTGTTGCTTCCGATTATGTTGGCTCCATGGGAAGGAAACATTGGGTTGATATAGTCACTGGTAAGTTTAAAATATTTTCATTGAAAAATGAATATTCTTTGATTTATATCTATTTTTTAGTTCCTCTGATGATGGCGTATGTGACAAGATATGTATTCGGGACAGATAAGCTACGACCCAACTCTTTTGAAGTCAGAGGTTTAAATGGTGCTTCAACTGGAGTGATACATTGTGATGATCTTGCCATTATGTCACAATGGCTGAAGTTCATCACCGATAACATTGTGGGATTAACTAATTTGCAGGTTTGTAATAATTAAACGCGTGTGATTGGGAAATATCATAATAACGTGTTTCTCTTACAGACAAAGCTCTACAACAGAAATTTTGGTGCTGGAGAACGAATAGAATATATGGGGTGGGTGCACGAAGGTGTCTTAAATAACAACCAACCATGGCAAACATACAAACCTAGATTTTTAACACTGAAAGGAACAGACGTTATGTTGTTTGATACTCCTCCCGTGAGTCCATAATTTATTTAATTAAATAATACTAATATACTAATTGTTTTTTGTTATAAATTTTAGCTTTCAGTTGCTGGTTTATCCAAATGTCCTTATGTGCTGAAAGTTTACCAAACTATGTTTCGTATTGTTAAAGAAAGTGAAAATGTCGATTGGAGACAACATTGCTTTCTGGTTCAAGCTTCGGGAGCTGCCGGCCCTCGTTATTTGAGTGTAGAAACTAGACAAGAATTATTACGGATCGAAAGTGCATGGACAACTGCTATTTTGACATCAGTAATAAAACTAGGGGTAAATCTCAAAAATTTTATTTTAAATAAATATAATATTTATCTTACTTTAAGTGTCTATAATTAAAAATATCTCTTGCTTCCTCTTGAAATTTTCTTTCTAATAATTTTTCTAACCTCGGGATAAGGCTGCAGACATTTATGCCAATCTGTTATGTACAACAGATAAACTTCACAAATTTCACAAGCTGCCACTGTATATTTGTTCAATATGTCTGGATATAGTAGAGCTCTTTCTCCATAATGATTGCCTTCATTTAGTCTATCAACTTCTTCTCCCTTTTCATTTAGAATCCGTACCGTCCCAACTTTAATGAAAAATATGTATTGATTGACCGCATTGGCATGGGCAAGAATCTGAAAACAATCTGTAAATGTATTATCATTAATTGTTTCATAATATACAATGCAACTATTTACTTACATCTTCATTTAAATAAACTTCAAGCTGTAAACACTGCGCTAGCTTAAGAACTAAACTTCTGGGTAACTTCCCAAATAGATTTGATTTGTGTAAAAGATTCTTACAACCACAAAGCTTGATTTGAAGTTTCAAGTTGTCGGATAAGCAGTTAGATATTTTTTCTTCATCATAATATATTCCTTCCCAACGATGGTTTATAAATTTATATATTTTTTCGCGTAACTTCAATGGCAGACATTTTTGTTCCATATAATATTGTAATTCAGCAAAATTTAAATTATATTTGATTTTCAAATCATTGTTGTATAAAGTAAAATTATATGTCCATATAATCATGTGAATCACCAAGTAAAAACTGAACAACACAAATAATCCCATGAATAACATGTCTTCGGGACAATCAGGAGTGTAATGCCCCGTTCCCGATGTTGTCATAAATCCAGTTGTATAATATAGGCTTGTTAGATAGCGAGTGATTGATTTTGTCTTAGTATGCAAATTATTTTGAACGATCCAATTATGTATAGGAAATTTTAACTTAATTATGTGCACAATCTCTGTTACTTGGAAATAAACACTGGATAGCCAGTGAATATAGAGAAGGTATTTTAATATTAATTCTATTATGCTTTGAGTCTTGAAATTTAAATTAATTTGATTCAGAACTGTGTGAAGATATTGCATCAAACAATGTACTCGAAATACTTTAATAAATACTAAACTTGATTCGAAACTCTGTTTACGAAATGGAATCACGAAGGCTTGAAAGGGAAATGCACTTAATATGTCATATATCAAATTATTTCTCATGTAATTCATCAGCCTTTCATTTAAATTCATAATAATTTCTCTACTTTCTGGATGTTGAAAACCAGTAAGACATTTTACGACTATATCCATAATCGCTATTGCATCCGAGATGAAAATTATATTGCGAAACGTATTTGCCTCTGAAAATATTCCACACATTAGTTAATTTAACAGATTGTAAAGTATAACATTAAAAATAAGTCTACCTGAAAAATTGATAAATGTCGTATATGGTAAAATAAAACACATGAATAACCATAATGAAAATATTGAAAATTCCCAAATCAATATAAATACACTGAAAGGATGTATCATGTAATAATATTTAGACTCAATGTGTTTTATTCTTTCCTTCTTTATGACTATTTGGCTCCTCAGGTTCATTTTGGTTTTAAAATGATGATTTGATACCATAATGACATTCCGTAGTTTCTGACGCAGGATTTGGCCCAAACCTGCATTCGGAACAGCATCTTCAGAATGTTCTATTTGGGTGACATAAAACGAGCTTTCATCCATAATTATAAAACAAATTTTGTATGATTTTCTTTTTTTGAAAATGTTAATAAGATAGTTTTTTTATTAATTTTAGAAAAAAACCTTTACCGTCTCGTATGAAGGAAGAACAGCTGGTTTGACTTTGGATTGGGCCGCTGGATTTTCCCTTAATGAAGGTGCAGCTGGTACTCCACCTGTATGGGCTTACAGATTTTCACAATTACGAGGCTCCAGTGATGATGGAAAATCTAAATTGAAGTTACATTTTCAAGATTCAGAAACACGAGTCATCGAAACAAAGGTGCTTAAAAAAACTACTTAATTTTTACATAATATGAAACTTCTTTATAAACATGAGCCAATAGACAATCAAAAGATAATATTCAATTTTAAAGAGTTCTCATATTTTAAAGTGGAGCATTGAATGGTTTATTTCATTCTTGACATTCTAAATAACATCTTTGTATCTCAATTATAACATCTTTGTATTTTTCAGGAGGTGGAATGCCAAATATTACAGAGTCTTTTATTCTGTATGCATGCTTTCCTTACAGCAAAAGTGGCATCGGTGGATCCAGCTTTTCTGTCGTCAATTCAAGCAATGTGAAATATTTAAAATTAAACTATACACACATAATGTATGTTATGTTTCAATAACAATTCACAATTAATTGGTCGAATTAATTTTATAATTAATATATCTATAAGTATACCAAAAAAAATATCGGTTGAATTCAATTAAAAATAAACATAATGTTAGAATTCAAATCAGGAATCCATTAGTTATTAAACATGTACTAAATGGGACTAATATAACGAAATATGTATTAATATGGGACTGCTCTCCAAAAAAGTAAATATTATGATTATATTTACTGTATTTGACTGATTCTTATTAGTTTTGAAGTTAACTTTTTATTTTTGAGTGAAAATAGAAAGTTAGATATCAATTTTTCCTAATGATAAAGCTTATTGATAATATTTTAAGTGTTTGACATTAGTGTAAATAGTTATTATTTTATATGCATTCTGATAAGTACCTATAGATAATATATACTTTATGTAGTTTATGTCTATAACTACATTATTTACATTGTTGCATTAGATCATTTTCGATATAGAAACATAACTGTGCTTATTCAGTTTCTATTATTGCTACGATAAATATTATATACCTACTTAGAAAAATGTATTGACTGAATGTTTGTAAATTAAACAGAACCATTTGTAAACATATATAAAATGCTTAAAGTCTCAAAGCATCCGTAGAAATAGAGTCAATGCCGTGAGTAGGTTTTAGCAAAAATTATTAAATTATGAAAATCCCATTGAATATTAATAATGCACTCATCAAAATTAACAAATCAATTATTCATATTATCGAATTATTATTGTAATAATAAACAAAGTATGTAGTAGTTTTATTGTAAAAATGACGAAAATTCTACACTACCTATTTTGTTTCTCAGTGGTGCTTTTTTGATTAAGTAATTATAGTAGCAAAGCTTTATTTGAAAAATGTATTTTTTAAAAAAGAAAAGTAGTACCTGTAATACCAAATCATGTCAATTTCCATTTTTATCTTACCTCTTTATAAAATGATTATAAATTTTATGAAATAATTAATTTTGCCTTCGACATTTAATATATTATTATTGTTAAAAATTTACTACTTAAATATTTATTAGTATTATCTCTCTCTCAAACAAAACTTGTTAAATACTAAAACACCATTTTAGAATAAAGTGAGTAAAATTATTTTGAGATTAGTATATTTATATTTAGTCTATTTTCTTCTTAATTTACAAAATAAATATTTTAAATCTAATCATAACGACAAAATTATCTTTAAATTAAAAAATATATTCTGTTAAAGTTTTAATTGAACTACTCGTTCACAAAATCATCGACATGTTTTATTTTGTAAAACGACTCAAACCAAAGACAATTAATGGCTTGGAATATTCTACAGCATGAACCAAAGCTCTAGTTATTGATTTTAAATTGTAAGATAAAAATACTTCTGGTACAGCTTGTTATGAGGAATAAATATAAATGTTATGTTGCGATGAAATTGACTACAAGTGTATGAAATTATTATGAGTGTTACTTGTTTTATTATATTACTATTCTAAAGTTATCTATGTTTAAGAGTGTTTCGATGTAAGATGATTGTTTCAATTATTAGTGGACAATATAAGAACTTTGGCAATCAGTTAAGTGTGTCTTTCATTTTTAATATCATGATATTTCCTCTGAGAAGCGTTTCCATTTATTGTGAATACATATATTGACAACAGGAAATGAGATGGAGAATATCACGGCGGACCATTTCATAATATCAGACTCTTTTATATTTCAGTTTTTATGTAGTCAAATTTCAGCAAGTATTTTCATCTTTTATAAACTCAAACATATAAAAAAGTGTAGAAAAAAGCATAAGCTTTTAGAAGATATATTCATGGAAGTATTTTGTTGAAAAAAATTAATAATTACATACTCCTCTCTGTATTCGTCAGACTCATTTAAATTGATGTGGTTGGTTTTCCAGGTTACCCATATAGTTATGATGTTCGGCCTTTCTGAATTAAAATACAGATAATATTAAGATTACAGTACATTTTTAAATGAAGACATTTAACTGAACCTTTTTGGTGGAATTAAATATGCAAAATCCACTATTTAATTATTAAACTATCCAAGGAACTTTTGATGGAATAAAGTAGTAAAATAATTATTAAAATCTTAATAATGATATAATATTTTATTGAAGGGTTTTAACATCACCCAATTAAATGTGGAATTAACAGTAGAATGGAATAATGGAATTATTCATCCATATCAACCATTTTCAGAGCACAAGACTAATTTTTGGGATTACATCAGAATTGTTCTTCTCAAACACAATACTTGAGATAATAATAAATTAATATAGTCGATTGATTTTGAGATAGGGCACCCTTTTTGTCTTAAATCTAAACCAAATATCTTTAATTAATATAAAAGTCTAAAATGAAAGCATTAAATGATAAACCATTCAGAGAATGTTTATATTCCTATCCTTCAATGATAATAAACCATTTTCATTCTATACTTACCCGATTATGACTTTAAGACACTTAAAGTATATAATATTATTTTATTCATAATTAGGGTAAAAAAATGGTAATATCAAATCCATAAATAGATGGTTGGTTAAAATAAATCCTTCAAGCATTAATTATATTAATGTATTTCAGTGTTTACTAAAGTAAACACTGAAATACAAAATATTTTAAAAATATTTTAAACTTCTCTAGGATATTTAGCTGTTGTGAAAGCATGTCAGTTAGAAAATATTGAAAATACACAAAATTTTTGAAGATGAAAAGCGCTCGAATTTCTTAAAAGCTATTTTATATATATATATATATATATATATATATATATATATATATATATATATATATATATATATATATATATATATATATATATATATATATATATATATATATATAATAATATTGAGTTTGATTTTATTTTCATTTTGTATAAATGGAATTCATGAATCATTTTACTGACATTTTCGGACATTTATTTTATTTTCTTGATATCAGAGGCGCCTGGCAGTGCATAAACCACCTGGTCATGGGATCAAATCGCGCTTAAGTCAAAAAATTTTTAAATTGATTTAATCGGCTGTTACGACTGGGAGATCGGCAAAAATATTAATAAAATCCTGATAGATCGTTTTGATCCAGGTTCACTCTGATTTCCTGTATTGTAAGGTAAATACTGATTATTAAGTCGGTGACCTGTGTAACTAGTAATAGTTAAGATCAGCGACAGATAATTAATTAACATGTTGTTGTGTCTAAAAATAAAAATTTAAACAAATAAAATATGGAGAAAATAAAATAAATATTAGAGAATAGCTACAAATACTGCTTTTTTAATATAAAAATCACCCACTGTCTTGAGTCACTTAAGACACGCATTAATCATAATATTTATAAACAAATTCCAAATATTTTTAAAAGCTTTAAAAAGTTTAATAATAAATGTACAAACAGACGCATCATATTGTTAAGAATTAATTTAGTTTTATAATTAATTACCTTAAATCACATTATACAAACAATTTAATTTCTCACCGAATCACCATTAAATTTAATTTTCCAAAGAATACAAATTACGTATGTATTTCGTGTGAATTTATTTTTAGCATTATAGTGGAAAGTGTTCTTGGCATTTTAACGCATGCCGATTATTAATATTTCCCATTAAGATAATTTTTAAATTTCCCTTTGACACAAAGGGTGTGCAAAAATCAAATAATATTATTTCTGAAATGTACAAATTCAAAAGTAAACGATTTTTTTTAGTAAATTTTCCCTTTAATTAGCATAGCAACCCGAAAATATGTCGGACTATCGAGACTACATACATATTTGAATATAGAAAATTGTGTGAAAACAAGTGCATGCGGTTTTTTAACATTCAACGCAAGATTTATTAGCTAATCGCTTGTTTGATTTAAAATAAAATATATGAATAATATAGGCAGATAGTAGAGTTAAAGCACGTGATTATAGTTTCTCACCCTCAGTTATGTTGAGGTCCTGAACTTCCCCTCCAACTCATTCATAGTTTGCAGCGTAGGCGGCCATCTTGCCAGGGTAGGACAAGCAACATAATCACTATTAATATTATACACATACACTTTCATGGAGATTGTATAATCATTAAAGAGAAGATCTTAATATAATATACTATTAAAGGGAATTTTTTTTTTTACTAATTCATGTATGAATGGCTGCATTATTTGTTGGTTGAATAGTGAAATAAATATGAAAAGTAAATCCTGGATCCGGTCCATGTATTCCGCCCACGCCACGTGCTCCTCCCCGCCCCCCGCCTTCATGCCGCCCCTCTCCTCTTATCCTCCATTTTGGTTCATTCATTCAGTTCTCCTCTAAAACAGACTCGTATTAGACGCTTTCCCTCCAAAAAGTACTCACCTGGCGCTATTTTTGAATTATAAAACCCCATGAATCCAATAAACATCGCTTTGGCAAAAAATAACGACACGCTTCACCGTCGAATTATGTTAAAAAACACTTCGAACTAATGTGATTGTTAAAAGTTTTTTTTTTTTTTTTTAGTTTCGTTTTTGTTTTATTTGTGTTGCAGTTGATGATTGATTGATTGATTGGGTGAGTATTTTTTATAAAATGCCTTAATATAACAATGAAAATGTACAGATTTTCCCATAATTTTTTGTCAGAATATCACTAATCACAGCCAAAAAACTTACTATTTGTTTCATGTATTTGTAGAGAAAATCTTTAAACTTGCTTATTTATATATATACTGCAAACAGCTGTGATTTCTAATGTCATATCATTATAGCGATGAGTTTATTAGGTTTAAAAGAAAATACTTTTAATTTTTAATAATAGATTAATCAATTTCACAGTTCTTCTCACATATTAGTAAATAATAATTATAACAATAAGACGCTCTCAGTTCATAATAAAACTGAGTAATTACATTAATCTGTTATTTGGAAATATGTAGCCGATACACTAATTAAAATAAAATATTTTTTACTGCATTAGAACTATTATTTAATCTAGCCGTAACTGACCGTGCCAACCACGAAAAGGGGCGTAAAAGTAATGCGTCAAAGAGTATGTATGCATGCAGAATATTTTTTTAAAATATTATTATTGTAGATTGGATACACCACAAAACTATAATATCAAATTATTTTATTAAAAAATATATATATATACCTACTTTAAACTCGTTTCAATTGATCAATGATTTATTTATTTAATATAATTTTTATGTTACTGTTCTCCTTTTGATATATATTCATTTTATTACACATTTAATGCGTAAATAATATTAAATAAATAAATAAATTTGATTGCACGTGTGCGCCTGCTCTAACAATTGAAACTGCTCTTTAACCTCAAAAGTGTTATGTTTTCACATAAGAAACAAATGGCCGTATTCATTATAATAGTGTAATGAGAGTGTATGCGTGCGGTGCATATGCGTGTACTACTAGCTCTGGTCTATTCGTATAACATTATTATATGGAATATTGCAGAAGGTGTATTATTCCAACATATTGCACTTTAAAGGTTCAATAACTCTTAGTAACATAACTGAGGGTCAGAGGTGACAGACTGTTAGTAGAGGAAGATGATCGTTAATCGTATTAATTAATTAGTGACACGAGACAATGACACTGTCATCTCTGTTCACTATAACTACGAGTATAACTGTGTGTCACTTCACTTGTCACGCAGGAACGACTTAACAAATCATAATTCATATTATCCTGCTGCACTATTACACGGCCTACTGTAATATTATTATGTTTCTTCATAGATATAAACATTGTTGCACTCTTCTCACCTATTCGATAAAGGCATAAGTGTGTCTCCCTCACTTAACACATTTATAGTGACCCCTGAGAGTGGTTGAGATAATATTTTAAACATGTTAAAGAAGTAGTGTTTGTTAAAAAGTGAGGCTAGATGTATTTGAGTGTATGTTTGAGTCCATATGACATGTAGTAACAATGCATTTACCCATTTTACTGTGAAATATAACTGAAGATATGAAGAGACATGTTTACAGTATAATGTTTGCCAGGTAACTCATGTTTTTGGCCACTTGATCCACTTGAATTAAACACGCATTTAGCCACTCATGCGATATCTTATATTTATATGTATGATTTAAGCAATGTTTATTTTCTTCATATTGGTCCTTTGAAGCAATACGTCCTGTTTATTTGACTGCTTTATATTATCATATGTACCCAATGAACTTATTCATATAGAGATTCCAACAATACTTGTAAAGACGTCGATTCTATAGCTGGCTTAAAAAAGTTTCGTGTGTTAGCCGCTTGGGGCGCTGCTTCTACCGCCTCAATCATTCAAATTCTATTACCTGCACATGTATTAGTGATAAAAGTTCATTGTATGTACCATTTTCGTTTGAGTTTATGCGATATCTTATGTATATATCTATGCTTTTACATGTATTCGTGACCAGAAATATTCGAATGTACAACGTAATATTGCATGACGCTTCTATAGATACAAGTTCATTGATATATTATATTAATAAATAGACATTTGATAGAGATACAGCTTGGGTTACAATTAGTTGAGATCATTAACATTAAAACTGCATATTTTGTAGATACGTTTTTGTGTTAATCACCCATCGATTTAATAGTTTAATCATGACGATTCAGACAGAACAGACAGTTCTCTAAATTGTCATTGTCCTATTTGAATTCCAACAAAACTAATAACTGTATGGTAAAATTATTACTATTAGAGAAATTTATATAATTAGATGTGAATGAGGTGCGTGGCTACAAATACTGTGGTCATGGGTTCAAATTCTGCTCAAATAACATTAATATTTGATCGGTTATTACGACTAGGAGATCGGGAATAATATTAATAAAATCCCCATCGATCGTCTTGATCCAGGTTTACTCTGATTTCTTGTATTGTAAGGTAAATACTGATTATTAAGTCGGTGACCTGTGTAACTAGTAATAGTTAAGATCACTGATAGACAATTAATTAACACGTTGTTGTGTCTAAAAAAAAATATGGCGTATATAACTAAATAAATAAATCGTGTAAGGTTATATATAAAAAGAAAATGGTTTATTGGCAGATTTTGTCTTAAACATGTTATAAAAATACGAGTCCTTGTTGGACACCTAATGAATCTTTTGATGTGATTTTTTCTAAAGATAAATTAATTTTATAATCATGGCGAAACTATTAAATTTGTACCAAAATTAAGCAATCTAAAAAAAAGTCGTTCATAGTATAAATTTTGTAATGAGCCTTTTTTATAATTTAATATATAATTAATGGCCTTAAAAATGTCGGTTAAAATATCAAATGACGGTCGGTTTATCTATGAAGCTTCCTGTTTCTCCAAATGATTGCTAATTAGAATTAATTGTACTTGTTCTGTGTCATCAATTATACAGTATAGTGTTTTTTAGGATAATTTATCATTATTTTAATATACTGAAAAGTTTGTTTTCCAAGTAAAAGTTTCGGCAATATAAGCACGATTTATTGTTCAGTCCCTTTATTCAATTATAATAGTTTTCCAATACGGTCTCTCCATTGTTATCTATTAAATATATAATATAAGTGGAAGATCATAAATATTTTATCTTATTTGAAAGGGGCTTACTTGGTTTTTTTTAATAGAAAAAGTCTCACAAAGAGAATGATATTGAAATTAGCGAAATGAAAGACTTGGGTTTATAAGCAAACGAGTAGTAGAGTCTGAAAAAGAGGGTTCCTTTTATCCTTCATTGTAACATATTTGTGTGTCGTCGATATTCAAATGAAGGGATAGATCGATAAGGGATAATATATTTGTAGGATGTCAAACAAATAGCACTGAAACTGGGCGTTTTTTCATGAATTTATTACCCCTGAAAACATATATATATATGTATATACTCGTATTCGATGTAAGCTTATTGATTGCTAATGAAGTTCGTGCCTGAAAGTGAAAGCACATCAAAGTAAACTGGCGATAAATGAAGCGTATAATTGAATATCAATTCAATAGTTTAGCTTGTAAACCTTCACAAATAACAGATCTTATATTTGTTTATTTGCCAATTGGCCACAGAATATTATTACCAAGCAATTTAGCAGAGAAATTGAGCTGTTTGTAGGCACTTGTGTCCTTTATATTGTTTATGTAACCTCTGACATTTTATATACAGTCAAATCTCTCATAACGAATAATTCCATTAAGTGCAAAAAAACACAAGAACACAGCCATAAAATAAAACCACTGAAAAGTGAGAATATTTTAGCGAGCGAATATAACCGTTATATTGGTATTCTTCACTTAATTTATTTTAACGTAACCAATTTATAAATCGACCCATACAATATGTCATTTATTGAACTTAAAATATTCAAATGTAAGGAATGGCACAATAGCAGTCATCAACCTGAGACATTGTGACAACATAGTGTTTACATTATGTTGTCATATATGTTATTGTTATTCTATAATGACATCATATACTCACTCATTATAATAACCGAACTTTACTAGCTGCCATAATGATTTTTTTTATACAAAAACATTCTTAGGCCCCTCTTAATTTATTTTTTATAACTATACAATTATAAAAAATACATGGAATTACATAAAAGAATTGTTGTATAAAATATGACATGTAATAATAATAATAATAATATAAAACAAAACAGAAAAATTACCTGTTGAATTTGAAGGCTAGATGACTAATTTATAAAATGTAAAATTGAAAAATAAATATTATTTTCATAGCTTTATATATGAAAGAAGATAACACAACTTTGAAACAAGATGAAAAAGTAGTTTAAAATACATTGACATGCAACATAAAAAATAAATTGGAAGAAGAACAAGAATGCAACATAACCTGGATATTTTTGTAACAACGTGTTAATTGTCTGTCGGTGATCTTAACTATTACTAGTTACACAGGTCTTAATCAGTATTTACCTTACAATACAGGAAAACAGAGAAAACCAGGATCAAGGCGATCGATTGGGATATTATTAATATTATTCCCGATCAAATCAATTTAAAAATCTTTGACTTGAGTGGTATTTGAACCCATGACCACAGTATTTGTAGCCACGCATCTTATTCTTTGAACTATTACAATTTCAAATACAAATATGAATCCAGCCTGACAAAATTATCTGTTAGCAGTCTTAAAATAATCGTGTGTGGTTTAGAAGCGATATTACTACGACTATCATTATCATGAGCATCAAAACCCCACAATTTAATTACAGTTTTTTTGTAGTAAAGTATGATTCGATAGATTTTCCAGGTCACGCTCTTGTGTGACTTTAAGGTTTCCCTGTACTTGGAATTTTATTTAATGAATGCTAAGGCATACATAAATTATTTTGTATAAAAATGAGTAACGAATTATACTCGTTATAAGAGGTATTTCAATCTGTAAATTCCCATTAAATCGCCTTACGGTATAATTATATTAAATTAATATAATGGTATTTGCCGTATTCTGAGAAGGTTCTTGTTGTTGATTTTATTTACTTGAAGCACTTCAATTGTTCCGATACAAAAAAATATTTACTTGTACAACAAACAAAGTGAATTTAATTAAAAACCATCGGAAGTGTTGAAACAAGAGAGCGAACAAAATGGCGTCCTTCGCCAACTCCAATTCTAGATTAATTGGTTCTCCGTTTTTTTTTTGTCACCTCGTCTTCGTTTTTGTTTTTGCCCTTTTTTTATATATATGTATATATTTCAAATATGTCCAAAAACAGAGTGAGTTTGTTAAAACCGGTCACGTAAAGTCACGCAGTATTTCCAAATTCGATTTTTATCCCCCAAAAAAGAATGTATTCGAACAGATATTTATTTCCAACACGTCCTCCACTACTAAATGTCTATTTTGAAATTGTTTTAAAACGTGATAAATAATAATATTTCACAGGAGAAAACGTGAAAACAGAGGCTTTCACGAATACCGATTTTTTTTGGTAAAACAATAGACAATGACGCTTGAAAAATGGTTTTGTATTTAAATAAATTCTGTATGAAAGATTCCGTTATATCCGATGCTTCTAAATGTTTTTTTTTAAAAGAATAAATTTAAAAAAAAACAAATAAAGGGGTGGAAATTCAGTGCGCGTAAATAATTTGTTGATTTCTAGTGACAGTTGTACAAATAAAAAATATTTTACAATGATATATTCTCGTAATCAACTAGACTCTTCTAAAAATCTTAAAAATATATCCAATAAACCGTTCTATAAAAAATCACTGATAATATTTAAAAAAAAATGATTTCAATATATGCCAAAAATAGTGGAATAAAGTCCCAAGAATTAAGATTTTTTTAATATTTGTCTAATTTGTTTTTAAGACTGCTCAATTTTTCTCTAATACTAATTTAGGGTATATTTGATATTTTAATAATATTTTCTATATATTGGAATTTATTAATCATCAACCGCTTTAAATAAAATAAGACATAATAGTAAGTCTTTGATTGAATGAAATAAAATGGCAACACTGCTTACGTCGATGGACCAAAGACTGTCTGAACCATGACCCGCTGAAATATTTACAATTAAAGCCACATCATCATGAAAATCAAAGTTTTTACAATAAAATATTTTAAGTAAATGATTAAATATTTATTAAACCAAACAATTATAAATCTACGTTAGATTTGTGTCGTTTTCTCGGTAAAAACTAAGTTTTTCAATATATTTGTTTTGTAAGTGTGGAGTCTTTGTTCAGATTCCAACTTTATCTTTCACCCCCGAAATACAAAACATTTATATAATTCCCACACGAAACTTATTTAATAATATATAATCATCTGTAGTCTGTTTAATTGGCGTATAATTTGATAAAAGCTAATAAATTATGACTGTTATTACAATGGATTTAGCACGATGAAATAAATTTAATTTCACCGTCACATTTTCTACTTCTTGCTTCGGAAATTCGAAACTTATCCCTTTTGTGCGAATATTGTGCCTCTCTTATTCCTAAATATAATTATAATAGTAAGTAAGCCGTATTAAACTCTAAATTATATTAATATAAAATGGGAAATAAACGATAGTTGTAGTTTCTGGAATGTAATTTGGTTTTTTTTGAAAATTCACAACTTTCCATACAAAGTCTTTCGTTTATTATATTAACTTAATTAAAAAAGTCTTGTTGGTTTTTTTGTCACTATTCAAAGCGAATAGACTATATTTTTTTAACTGACAACACTAATATGAAATGAATAAAATCAAAGAAAATGTCAAACCTTAAACACGCAATCGATTAAATAATTTACTCTAAACCATTATAATGATATTGCTGTATATATTTCGCCGGCCCATGGTTTCAGCAGTCTGACAGTGACTGTCTGTCGAAATTCTAAAAATAAATTCTGTTGCCATAATATTTAACGACATTTAAAAATGTATTTATAATTAATTTTGTAAAGGAAAAAATAATTTAGACTTTTTTCGATTTTTTTCTTCATAGTGACTCGATGTGCATTGGCCACTGTGCAGTAGATATTTGACCTTTGTTGTGTAATAAAAATATAAACTGCGCAGTGCTCTACAAATGCCAGCAACCCCAATACAAACAGAGGAAGCCTTTCCTGGCCAGAATATTTTAAATATGTCTATGAAGCCATTTTATAGTATTGATTTGAAAGGGTTCAATATAATCAGCACAATACAATAATAAAAGGGATGAAACCCCAAAGCTATTTATTCACTTTAATCGGGGATTAAAACAATCACACTACATTATTATTATTAAGTCTTTTAAAACACCACACAATGTGTTTTCAAATAAAATCAAACACACCTCCATTTACTAATTGAATTGAATTGAATTGAATCTAATTAAACATAAAGCCTTCATGACTGCGGCTTCAATCTGACTAATTAATTAATTAATTAATTATTGAAAGGCGATCATAAACTTTCTATTTGATATAAGCTCCCAATTAAATGAAAAAGCCCATTCGTCAAAATATAAAACGTGGCTTCGAGTTTATGTCGTTTTCAAAGACCAAAAGATAAAAACGACTGCGCCAATCCAAGTGTGAATTTCGTCGGGCCTATTTTTTTATATTTTAAAAAGCAAAAAAACCAAACAATGAAGGCAGAGCCAATCTTTGATCTCAACTTTTTTACAATACCATCTTCAATTTTAAATATTTTAATATTTAATAATTAAAAAATAACGACGCACTGATGAGTGATTAGATTAGTTAAAATGGAATTAAATCTAAATGACTCATATGATGTCATTTTTCCACACTGTTGTTTTGAAATATTTAATCTCTATGCGGTGATATTGTAATACAATATATTTTTATAATTAATTCGTGTGACCAATCACAGTCGTTGGTGTGAAATCTCTCATTTTCAATATTATATATATATATATATATATATATATATATATATATATATATATATATATATATATAGGATCTTTTTTACAGACAAGACAAAATAATAAAGAAGGTTTAAAACAACAATAAAAAGTACAAATATATAACTCCTAAACAAGCCCTGTTTTTAAATTTGTGTGGTAGAATTGGTAGACAAGAGTTCACCCACTTATTAATTTCTTTTTTTAATTTCACCTTTCGACTTTTCGACAGACGGCTTAAAACAGCATTACAAATAATACTATATGATAATAATAATGTTTAAGGTATTTTGATAAACTATTTTAGATAAAATACAGCTTTATGAAGAAATAAACTTAGTTATAATCTGTTTGAGTAAAACCGCAATGCAAAAGCTGTTATTTGGTCGTCACTTTGAAAATATGTTTTTTGTTCAACTGGCAAAGTTATTAAGATGAAAGTAGTTGAAGTACTTGTATGAAAAATAACCATACAATATCATATTTCAGTTTATATTGGACAGCGAGATTGCTGTCTTATTACAAAGAGGCCTTTTATCATAAAAGTATTATTTTCACCGTATAATCCAGGCATGTGTCTCATACAATATGTGAGATATTTATTAATGATTGATGAAAACTGTCACAATTTGACATGACACGTTTTATACGTGAAGTCAACGAACTCTAAAATATTAATAATAACATGAGAGAACTTACTTATATACTGAACTGAATTATGAAGTAAAAATTTATTGCACAAAAGGACGCATTATTAATATCAAAACACCTTCACATAATTCAGGTGCAGTTAGGTTTGGTTCGGGTTAGAGCATGTTAATCTTTAAAAATAACTTTATCTGGTAAAATGTAATCATTACATTAATTAATTTACACGAGTATAACATAAACATATATAATATTAGGAAAATTGGTTTGATTTAGGTTAGAACGTTGAATTTTGTTAGGTTAGGTTAGGTTAGGTTACCGCGCCAGTGAAATTTCAGTGTTGCCACTTGCACATACATACATACATTTAAAAAGAGCACACTAAATAATTAAAAGCGATCAACTGGGATGGATTACTCAATTTATAAATGAATTACAAAAAAAAAACGTTGAAAAATAAATAAATAAGCTTTTTTGAATCGTTTCTGTAATTTGTTAATTCTATTTTTTTTTTGTTGATAGAATCACACTAACTAAACTAAATGTGAAGTAGACTTCAAACTATTTGATATAATTTCTGTTTAAATAAACACCAGCGAGCACTTATGTCTGTGCCGCGCCTAATGTATTCATAGGACGGAGAAGAGGCTGCATTACCATCAGAACAACATGTGTTCTTCTATAAAATGTGAAATTTATTATCTACAACATGCTACACAGTCTTGGGCATTATGTTTGCAACGTATTATAATAATATTTATAATAAATCTACATGATTCACATAGAAAGGTTCAAGTTTGTCCATAAAACTACCTAACAATTATATAATCTCTACAACGGAGTATTAAATTGTAAAAATATGAAATTAAATATATTAAGAGACCTTCATCACAATTCTGACATTTAATAATATCTCATACGGACACATTTAACACGTTTTCCATATGAAATTATATCATCTCGAATACATTTCATATCATTTCCAACTGCGCTATAATATTACTATGAAGCATGAGTTAAAGAAAAAAAGTCTTGCTTTAAAACAATTCCTTTTATATAACAATTATAACAATAATGTTACTTAATAAATTTCACAAATTTATTTTATATATACAAAAGTTTATTTTGTCATATTAAAATATGAAAAATATTGTATTTTATTGGAGTAAAGTAATGGATTCCCAGGCATACGTCACCGTAAATACGATAGTAGAGTTACTTAACTACACTTATGATCGGTTTTTTGTTGGTTAATGACTCGTCTGAGCCTCGGGCGAGGCACTAATTAACAAAAAACCAATCAAAATTACAGAAAAGCAACTCTATTACAGTCTTTATGGTGTACGTTTGCGGCAAGGCACGCCTAGGAATCTTAAGCTTTAGGGACCGGCGACGAACAGGACACGTACCAGTCACATAGCGGCTACGTATCAACCACGTACTGACTTTTTCATCATAATGAACTCAATTGAAGTGTATTTATTTGAAATAATCCTGGAAAATAGTAAAATACCTTTTCATAGCACAGGAAATGAAGCCGCGTCTCTCGGATAAAGTGCTTTTACCACTCACTAAACTAACACAGTAAAATAATTGGTAATAATAGTTCATAAATAATTCAGTATTATAACGTTTTTTGAAACATAATAATTGTCCAAATTCTCAGTTTTTGCGGCTGCTCTGAATGACAAAATATCTCTCGTTGATACGTGGCCGCTACATTGATGCTGCATGACCGGTGCGTCGCCGGTATATGACTACAAACATGGGAAACGAATTATTATTAACTAGTCTGTTAGTATTCCCTAATTAATATAAACATCTTGGATAAAATCACACAAGCATTTTTTTAAACAATATCAAAAAGCAAAGAGAACGCAAGAGGAATATTTTTATTATATTTTGGAATTCAACATCTTAATTTTTCTAATATTTTATCAAGATACATTTTCGAGAAAGCGTGTCGGGATTAGTTAAAAAAAGGTATTAAGATTGCCCCAAAGTAATAATAAAATTCATTTTAATACCACGAGCTTTCACTTTTCGGGTTGTAATAATGAATTCCTTTGAGAGAAATGTCTGTTTTTGGTGATATTTCTGAATAATATAAAAAAATGTCTCTCTCTAAGACGCTGTTTAATAAATTTGCCGCCGAGAGTGCGATAAAGGTATAAAATATATTTGGTGAAAGGTGTCCTTTTTTGTGAATATTCCTATCGGGTCACACTATCTTTTTAGGTCAGCTTATAATAAATACCCTTTTCAAATTATTATTGTAGAATGGCAATTTAATATTTATATCAATGTCTAATTGTGATTTTTATGAAATACACTTATCTTCTATATACTATTGTATTTGTATTAAAAGTGTTGTGTTCAATCATGGTGGAGCTTTTACAGCGTCATGGGGTGAAGGCATTTTCTATTATCTCACCTCAGCTCACATTATCCCCAACCCCTAAATAAAGCCTTCCTGACACCTTTTCTTATGTTTATCCTCCAATATTATATATGAATACTTCAAACATCGACGACAATACAAAGAAAAATATTGAAAATGACATCGAACATGTCTGAAAAATATACCAACTAATATTTTCCACGTGGCAACAAAAGTCAACTAAAAGCTCCTTCTATTTACTCAATTTTTTTATATAAATTGTAATATTCTCACATTTTACATATTTTATTACAACAATGCACAAATCAATAAATAATAAGCTTAATTTTATATAATGTATATACAGGGTGTAAATTTTAGGGTGGGGGTGGTGAAAAAATATTAATAGTGCTTTTGGAATCGAATTTCGACCACCATTTTGGAATCAGCTGTTTCTGTGAAGTACTCAGTAGTGACTTTTTCGTGTGTATTGTGTCTGTTAAATACGTAATTCATATTTTTAATAATCAACTATTTTCGTTCATATTTGCGATACCCTCTTAAAATATTCTCAGTTGATTCAAGTTCACCAACTTCTATTATACACTTCCTTACAATATCATTAGTAGTACCACTAGAGAATTACGGGAGATCCCAAATCGCAGTGATGATAATGCAGGAAATTTTTCAAATTAATTAATTGCCCTAAAATAAACTAATTCGATTGAATTTGGAATATAATGAATTTATCAATCAAGTATTACTTAATCTCGATCTTGTATTATTGTATTGTATTAGACATGCCTTTGCAGGATTCCCTCTAAAGTGACATTTACTCTTTATTTCTCTTCTTGGGGATACTTTAAAGAATGATAATTTTTAATGTAATTGATTGTGAGATCGTTAGTGAAAGATTGTTGTTTGGGAGTTTGATTAATGGTAAATTTATCGCGTGAAAACATACACGAATTAGTCCACATATAATCCTCATCTGAAAGTGTTAAGTCACCCCTCACCCCTTTTATAAACCCCTAAAGTAACTTTACAATTTCAAAGCACTTTAACACATACCAATATATATGTTACTTAAAACATTCTTAAAAATATAAATAAATCAGTGGTCATTTTTTACACATATTTTTCAACAAGTATCTCGTGTCGACATATTATTTTTACAATGCTTAAAATCAGCATTAGTCTTTAGATATTGTATCAAATCTATTTTAAACAAGCCTCGGCCAAGAGGTTGATTGATAATAGTGATAGTTATCATATCATAATTAGTCTACAATGATCGTGAATCGACAATAGGATTATTTGCACCTAACATTTATAAGAATATTCAAAACTAATTTTGCTATTCAAAAATAACAGTATATTGTATATTTTAATGATTAACAAGCTTCGGCCAAGAGGTTTTCAATTGCTCACAATTGTAGAGCACCGCGCGACTTAAATTTCTATGTATATAAATGTCAAATATCTACTGCGCGGTGGCCAATGCACATCGCGTTAATTGAAGATTCATCACTTTAGACATAATTTTTTAATGTCAAAGTTTGGCCAAGAAGGTGAAAAAAACGGTTTTCAAATGCTCACAATTTTAGAGCACTGCGCGGCTTAAAATTTGCATTCAACTCTTTATTTTGGCCCATGAATATAATAATAATTGATGTATCATAAGTGTAGATGTATAGCATATAATATTTTATATAAATATCAGAGAGTTCAAATAAAATAATAAAGCAATATTAGAAAGGTCTAGTCTATAGAGCTCTAATACGTCAAACCACTTCATCACACCTACTTGGACTAGGTCTGTTTATAATGTAATAAGTCCAAGGCTCTTGAATAGATTAAGGACTATATAATATGGGTAAGAAATAATATTGATTACAATTTGGTAATAAGTATTATTATATTTAAATTTTAGGATAGTAACATAATAATATTGATAAAATAATATTACTATTTATGAAATTTGCATTCAAATTTATAGTTTGTCCCATGAATATAATAATTAATAAAGGAATATTTAAAAGCACTCCACCACATCCACTTGGACTAGGTATAATTATAATCTAATAATTCCAAGGCTCTGTAATAGATTAAGGAATATATAATATGGGTTAGAAAGCGAGTTTTCTGTGTATATAGATAATTTACATTTTTACGAGAAACCTCGTTTGAGAGGAAAACCCCATCAATATAAAATCAGCTCCATTATTCAATACAACAAATGGCAATATTATTTATCAGTATCTATAAATATGCTTACAGTTTTCACGAATAAAAAGAGCAAATAGTACAGCATTTGAGAATATTAAATCATTTTTATGAAGCACAATACTGACCAATGACATTTGTAACCCTTACACGATCATACTTTTCGATAATATATATTCTTTGGATGCAATTCTACAATTCAGACAAAGAGGATTTATTGACATCTCGCCACAGCTTTATTTGCCCCTGCCTGTTTCAGTTATAAGGATTGTCCAAAGTTTTTATACTTATAAAAATAGATAATTTGATATAATTAAGATTTTAAAACTATAGAAGTGTCATGCGTATTATTTTCACACATTGGAACGTGGCCGGCACTACTGCATGCGCATATTATACATATACTTTACACATATGCCACCTGCAACGTACTGCCTAAAATCCAGCACTCAAGAGCAACAATATCATGTAAATTGTTTACATTATTATCTATTGTTGAATATATCGAGCAACTTTTAATGACGCACTTTTCCATATTAAGTGTAATGTTATTTAAAAGATCGACAAGTGACACATAAACAGTACGAGCGGTAAAATCAATTTCAGGTGCTCTTTTGCTCAATGGCGGAGATTTTTTTCACAATAACAATTTGAAACGAGATGGTAAATCAATAAAGTGAATGTTAAAAAAGCACATCCATTCGCTACAAAATATGTGTGGATTCATTCAGTGGTAAAATAATTTAAATCCACTTTTCCACAAGTTGAGAGAAAGTAGAAAAAAAGTAATTTTCAGTTTCTTTGACAGACAACAGCGAACTTCTCAGAGACGTGAACTGAATATTTAATAAGTTAGTCTTATAAATGACATTGAAATAGGGGGTAAATGAACTTAAAATGATACACAAATACCCCAATTTTTATAAACATAGTCTTAAATACCCCGATTGACGGTGATGTATTATTTTTCTGTTTGCTATTATGGTAGAATAATAATGTAATGAGAGCTAATCCAATATGTTTGCATCAAAATATTCAATATAATAGATGTCTTTATAAGAACATGTCCCTCCGGAGCTTTAACATATATGCATAATGCGTTTTTAGTTAGTGAATCATTCAATTATTATAATATTTTAGTAATATAATGATGACCCTCGTATAGTAGTGTAGTTCTCATAAGGCTTCATGGGACCTAATATGTTTTCAAAATCATATTCCACGCTGGGTGAATGGAAAATTCACTTCGCATCTGCAAAATGCACATAAAAGATTATATAAATTCACTTATTGTAAATATAAAATAGTATGAAATTTACAAGTGTATGTATTTGTTTGGTCGGAATACATTATGCAAAGTGATGTAGTCTGAAACAATATTTCTCGGCTTGGAAAGGAATTCGGTTCGATGTTTTACATGAAAAAAATATCTACTCTAGAATGCTGATATCTGCTAGTATTGGAATTTTATACGCAAAATATTATACATTCTCCGAATACTGTTGTACTATATTGATAAAGCGGGTAGTGTTATTTATGATAAAAAGTATATCATGCTTCCTTTAGTGATTTCAGTATTGATACCACCACCAGCTAATATGTATGCAAAGCGCGGTGTTGCCATATGCCGCACTATTGTTGCCAGTGTAAGCCAAGCCACTGACAATTCTACAATTCCACAAACTCTAATAAAATTCACACATTTCCACCATTCACTACGCTTAACAAATATGCACCCCGAATATGTAATACAACACCACTTTATATGATAATCACACCTAGGGGAAGGAAGTGCAAAAAATCCGATTAACATTACTTAACAATCGAAACTATAAATGTATCCATAAACATAAGATATTGCAAGAGTGGCTAAATGCGTGGTTAGCTCAATTGGATCAAGTGGCCAAAAACATGAGTTACCTGGCAAACATTATACTGTAAACATGTCTCTTCATATCTTCAGTTATATTTCACAGTAAAATGGGTAAATGCATTGTTACTACATGTCATATGGACTCAAACATACACTCAAATACATCTAGACTTCTTTAACATGTTTCAAATATTATCGCATTTTAATCGCCAAAGTGTTGTCACAGCCACTCTCAGGGTTCACTAGGAAATTTGTTGACACACTTATGCCTTTATCGAATAGGAGAGAAGAGTTCAACAATACACGGGATAAACAAAATTACACAAATAATTTATTTGTAATGCGATATCTAAAGTTTGTATCTATGAATTTATCATAATATATGATTTTTTGTGTGTATTTAATGATAAATTTTTATTGGTTTAGGGATTGTTTTTCATAGAAAAGAATACATAATGTTTTTTGAGGAAGTGAAAGTTGATTTGCAAGATTGTAATTTTTAAAGGAAACTAATTAATGAACTTAAAAAAGAGAACTGTTGGGTACTTTACTATACTTATAATATAGTTTATATTAAGAATATAGTTATATTATGAAAAAAAAATATTTCATAAATCAAGCACAAAGAATAAATACGTATTCTCGTATTATGAAAAAAATATTGACACCTTTAATAATGGCATAAATCAGGCACATTGATTCGAAATATTATATTGGAAAAAATACGTATTTTTCAGTGAACTGTGAGGTCCATTTACCCCTTTTTGCTATTAAAAAATTATTCTTAATCAATTCTACTTTTAATAAAAAAATCAATAAAAAAATTTATCAAAATTCCACTATGCGTTAATTTTAATAAATATTATGAAAAATTATTCCAACCTTTGTTAATGGTTTAATTTTTCGGCGGACCATGGCTCCGACAATCTGAGAGCGAGGTCTATCGACGTAAACAGTATTGCCGATTATCTCTAAGCTGAATATTTCATGATAAAAATAATTTCGCCATTTTAAATAGTGTTGCCACATTGCAAAAGCCTTATTTATTCATTTATTTATGCCTCGAGGAGGTTTTTTAGACACAACAACGTGTTAATTAATTGTCTGTCGGTGATCTTAACTATTACAAGTTACACAGGTCACCGACTTAATAATCAGTATTTACCTTACAATACAGGAAATTAGAGTAAACCTGGAACGATCGATCGGGATTTTATTAATATTATTCCCGATCTCCCAGTCATAATAACTGATCAAATCAATTTCAAAATTTTTGACTGCTGAAAAATTTTGCTGGGTATAATTAAAAAAATGTATTGGCGTGACATTGCACAAAAACACACTTGTATCGGCTGAAGTTTTTCCACGAACACAGTTTGTAACTTTAATAATTAGTCATGGTTGTTTTTCAATGGTTAATAAAAAAACACGACTCGTATAAAAAGACAAGCATATTATTTTGATATGGAGATTTGGCAGGACAATGGAGATGAATGATGATGACCAGTAATAAGGGAGTGAAGACAGAGTCCATTTGTCGAGATCTTCTTAAACTCCACCAACAACTCTTCAGCTCCAGGACTATTTAAATGGACCTAATAAATAACCCGGATTACACTACTCTACCTTCTAAAAGACTGCCGATAATTACCACATCAATCACAGTTATATTTATTTATAACTTACCAACAGATACAAGGTGTAATGGCACAATTTTTGATTGAAATTCTAAATACTTTGAGATTCTCATATTAAGTTGTGAAGCCGCTTTATACAGACTGGATGCGAATTTTGCTGTAAACATTTCGGCGGGCCATGGTTTCAATAGTCTGAGAGCTGTCAACGTAAACAACCTTTAATAATCGTTTAATGAGAGTGCTTTACAAAAATATGAATTGAAGTAAAATTACTATTAATTGTACAATATTCCTCGATAGCTTAGTGGTAAGAGTACTTCCGAAAGATGAGGGTTCAATTCCCGCATCAGGTGTGTAGTAAAATAAGGCGTTTATTTTTTTAGTTTTTTTAGGGTTAGGTTAGGTTAGGTTTGAATTATTTCAATTTAATTATTTCCAACTTCTCAATTAAATTATAAAATAATTAGAGTTAATTTTTGTATTGGTTTTTATTCCGTATTTGTAAGGTTAAAATCAAAATATTACATAATAAGAATTTTCTAATAATTGTTTTATATTTCCCTTGTTTACGAAGCATCTAAATTAATTGAAGGTTCCAAGTAAGCAAGTCCTCTCTTTTTAATTTATCAACTTGTTTAACCGTATTAAATATAAGCTTATGATACTTCGATATTAGTTTTATTGGAATGTGACGATTGCTCAGTGTTGAAATGAGCAAAAAATTAATAGGATCTGAGACTGGAAGGAGTTTATGGAATGTGATACTATTTTTGTTGAATCGATAATATGAGGAGAGAGACAAGTCGATGGAGTTTCTCTTCCACCCGATGTAAAGTTATTTAATTATAGGAATTTATTAAAATTCAGAGCTCGAATAACTTCGAAGGCCTCTTTCACTTCAATTAATAATTGGACACTTTCAGAAAAAAAAGATGCTCATTGGTTTCGTATAATAAATTAAATTATAAGAGCGGGCGGTCAAAGGGAATTTATTCCTTTCCATCATTAATTAATTATATATATTTTTTTTTTAGCGAATCGTATTTTCCACAAGGCAGAGGTTTTCCAATCATCCCCCATTAGGGAAGTTTTTCACCGGGTGGTCCTTGGGGTGGAAGCTAATATACCCCTGAAGAGATATAACCTCAAATGTACAAATATTACCTAATACTCTTTGATCATCATCCCCCTCATTTCATACTTCAATTATTTTGATGGATGAAATCTCAAATACGCACTTTTGATTGTGTTTCTGATGTTTTCTTTAATGTGTCATAAATCCGCCTCAAAACAGTCTGGATCCGGCTTTAGTTGTAAAAATTCGGCGGGCCATGGTTGCGATAATCTGTGGTATTCGAAAACGTTTAATTTTTAATTTTTTTTGGTTGTTTATAAAGTTCCCAGTAAAATATATCATTTTTTTGAAATGATTGATGATCAACAAATTCCACTATATTTTTTTTTTATTATTTATTAAAAATAATTATGATATTTAACAGACACAATACACACGTGACATTACTACTGCGTACTTCACAGAAACAGGTGATTCCAAGAAAAGCACGAAAGATTTTTTTTATAGAAAATATCATTAAAAAATCAATTCTACGCCAAACTAATATTGGAGAAAAATGGTGAATGGTCTTAAAGAAATGTTGTTTTGAATGGAGTCAATTGTAATTTATTTAGTTTTTAATTGAATGAAAAAAATGAAAAAATCCAAGAGTTGTGACCTGCACAAGGAAAACTTTCAAATACTCCGACTCGAAAGTCTTAACATTCAATTTGAGTTTACGACACTTTAAGTAGCTCGTATTTTTTATGAAACTCTCTCTCTAATTGTTTCTTTGATAAATGTACAAGGCGACAAAATAATAAAACTGATTATTAATAAACCGTCGATGAATGAAGAAAGCTGACAGATTGGTGTTTAATCTTTTGATTAATTGATTGCAAAGGTATCGTGATTGAAATGATTAAGTTTTGTTGAAATATAGAGTTTGGTATTGAATTTATCTCAAGTCCATATCTTAATTACTTGTCACGTTCTCTAGGGGTGGACCAACCCCATCGTCCTCTTACTATTATATTACATATAGGGTTGAAATATTTAAATTTCACAATCTATTTAATTAAATGTTTCACCTAACGTGTCGAAGTTCACAATATTTAAACTTTTTAAAAATATTTTAAATTCAAAATTAAGTATAAAATGCATTAACTGTATGTCTATAAATGTGACTTTGGAGAGAAAAAAAACATTTAAAATATTAAATTGGTTTGTTATGTTCTTCTTGGGACAAATTTTATTAATTATTTATATCTTTTTCTAGGATATGGGTTTCTATTTTAGAAAAAGGTGAAATTGATAATTCAGTATGTTCTGGAAGATTATAATTCTATTTAAGCATTTTTTTAAGATCCACATTTGTTTGATTATTTTAAATTTTACTATGTTATATTGGTTTATTTTTGTAATAAACTCGACTAAAGCCTATTCATTTTTCATAAATCACCTGAACAAATCCGATATACTTTTTTAACTATAACTCTATAGAAAAATAATAGTTCAAATTCGCCTATCTAGATTAATTGCTAAAAATTATTTTTCACCTATGAATTCACTCTTAAATAATTACAATATTTTGAGATACGTCCCATCCTTAATCAATTCCAGATCATAGGATTGTATTTATATACATATATACGTATTTTTCACATAACATTCTTTTATAAAATATATAGTTATAGTCTTATATATTACTACATTGAATGAAAGCAAAAATTATATGTTTTCACAAAAAAGTTAAAAATAATAGAGGTCATAAGGACATGTCCTTCCGGAGCTCTAACAAATCAGCAATTATTAAAGCATTTATTTATTTTTTGTTAATTTTATATTACCATCGTATATTTAGTGATTACAAATTATTAGGGTGGGTTTGGACGACCCTGTGTTGTATTTTGTTTGTTCTTTGCTTCGAAATTTAGTATGGATGAATGAACCGTCTCTTGAAGGACATTGTAAAAAATTCACGTGGCATTCTTTACCTGCTTAATTGCTTCTTCGAATTCCATTTTGTCCAAACCCTATTACAATTTTCCTTAAGAATTTCCTTTATTCGAGTTTTCTCGAAACACAGCATTTTTTACTCGCAGTCGAGTCGCAAACAATCAAAGAAACGTACGTAGTTTTTCATAAAAGATAAGATGATAAATCTGAGGAATTAACAGTTGGCGTGTTTAATTAATCGGTATGCTTAGTAATTCAAAGAAGGAGACCAGGTGCTCAACCTGGAGTCTTCATAAATACCATTTTATCTACCATATATCCGACAATTTAATAAAATTCACACTTACTTCTTTGGTACAATGTGCCGACATTCGAGGCTCTAAAAGTAAGTGCAAATCAAAAGTCGTTAAAGCACTGAAGCTGTCGATAAGCGATCAAATTAAAAAAGGAGGCCGTTCTAAAACATTAGAGATGAAATGGAAATGGAGAAAAGAATGGGAATGGAGAGAATAATTGAGGGGCTCAGAATCAAAAGCTCCTAATTGCATTTTTTGAATATTTTGAATATAACAAATGCTGTTAGATTTGACTATCAAAATTTACGTTTTTTCTGCATTAACAAGATTTTATTCTCATTGGATTTGAGAGGTTTTCATTCTGAGCCTCTTAATTATTTTCTAAGGAATTTATTGAGATAGGTTTTCATGAGGATCGATTTCATTATTATAAAATTATTATATATCCAAGTACTATCTTTTTATTATTTGATAATTCTATTCTATTTCATAAAGAATATAAAATTATTAGGTTATTAGATTTTTGTGTTAATATAGGATAGATAATGTAGGAAACCTATGTAGTGATCCATCACATAATATAAAATTGATTTCATGTGCAAAAGTTCTTCTACCATTTTGATCGCGCACCATCTTGGCTATGTGATGTTTAGATCAGTTTCGCCCCAAACAATCACATAATACGCAGAGTATTTTTTTACCCTACTTAAATATTAGGTGTCATTTAAACTACAGCCATTTTTATTTCTGATTAATATGGAATTACAACAATTTATTATTAATATTATCAACGAAAGAAATATTTTCATAAAAAAATAATACTACATGTATTTTTATTGTATTGACAAAATCGCGATCGATCGTCTTTACCAGATCCAGGTTTACTCTAATATCCTTGATTGTCAAGTAAATACTGAGGTAATTATTAAGTTTATTAATATGTAGTTAAGATCACCGCAGACAATTAACACATCGTTGTGTCTAAAAACCAAAAATTTGTTAAAAGCTTCTCAAAAAACCGCTCGGGGTGTAAATAAATATATATAAAATCCATCAAAAATATAATATCTCTCACCATTTATTACCAAAATAAAAATATGCCAATAAAAACAATAATTTTGAACCATAATTAGTACTTCTTGATTTAATTTATAATATAATATATTATTTCAGTGTATGATATAATTAAAGGCAAAGTTAAAAGCTCAGCCATGTCCAGAAGCACACACGATATCATAAAAAGGGTCTCTGGCTGCACAATAATTCAGATTATAATGCTTTTATATATATTAAGTCGGCCATTTCAATTTTTATGCTCTCGACAGCCACAATTAAATTTACCGCGTCGTTAATAATTCTACTTTTGTGAAAGGGTATTATTTTTTACTTAATTTGAATAATAATTTCATTGAAAGCAAATATGTATGAGTTTATAATCCTTTAGTATTCGCAAGCAGACATATGGTTTTATTCAATATGTATTCAAAGGATCCTGAAAATCCCCTTTGTGAGTGTCAGTGCACTTTAAAGAACACTTAACAAATAACAAACTTGTCTTTAACATAGAGTTCTCTTTGAAAATCATAATCCACATGGGATTTGAAAACACTTGCTATTACTACAAATATTTAAATTCATGATTCGAATTGTGGTTGGAATACTACAAATATTGGATGCCTGGCTCCGGTTTTCTACATCTTGTGCAGTACTTTTATATTTTTCTACGACAGAGCACGTCTGGAATCGTAGAATGTCTACAGTGAACCATTTTGAACAGGCGCTATCGTAGCACATGTTTTAGTAATTATTACTGGAGTAAATTAAAATATTTTTAAATCACACTATATTGCTTCTTGTAACTCCGCCAATGAGAGAAATGCAATCAAACACGAGCGCCAATCAATATCGAGCACTTATTCTTTTATTGGCGGAGATACAAGAAGCACATTCATATTATGTGCCGCCGCTTAGGATTTATGCTTCTTTATCATCATAAGCTCTGAGTTTCTAACAGTGAGATACGTAGCTTGAGAGCTATCGGATATGAGAGACAACAATGATTTTGTCACCAAAGGTGTCCTATGACAGAAGCTTACCGCTCGTACTGTTTAAATTATTAATATGGGACAGTGCGTCATTGAAAGTTGCTTGATATATTCGGCGATATAAGGGGGTTGAATTAGTTTCCGCCATTTTTTTGTAATAACAATGTTTTTGTTTTTTAATAAATATTTATTCATAGTATTGCCCTTCTTTAGTCCATCTTTACTTTAATCCATCTTACAGGAAGAAGTAAGATTCCCCTGTAGAAAAATACCTTGTCTTTAGAGGCAATCAAATAAACAACTTCTTGGTAACTTCAAGTGAAAAGTTCAACAGACATAACATGCTGCCTTGGACGAAAAAGATGATAATCTAAAGGTGCGACATCTGGAGAGTAAGGCGGGTGGGGTAAAACTTTCTAACCAAATGAGTGCAGGAGGTTTTTGATTGATTTTTCAACATGTGGCTTCGCATTGTAATTTTCGTACTCGTGACGACTGGTATATTCTGAACATTTTACTTTAATGGTATTTTTCTACAGGGAAATCAGACTTTTTCCTAAAATATGGGCTGGAGTAGTAGGAAAAATAAGGGTATATCTATTTATAACACTATTTTTTTTTCTCGAGTGTCGGATTTTAGGGACTAACCTAACCTAACCTAACCCTCTCATGTGTGAATTATATGTATATTATGCGCATGTAGTAGTAACTGACTACGATCAAACGTACAATATTGCATGACTCTTTCATAGATTTAAGTTCATTGGTTTGTAACATAGTGATTGTACAAAAATCCATCACTTCTTATTCGGTAATTATTCGTAATAGGATAATCTTTCCTTTTACGATCATTGGATAACAACTTTTATAATACTAAATAAGTGTATATGTATTATTCAAATACAAATACAAGATATTATATGATGGTTGCTAGGTTACTTCATATGAAAGCTGTCATCGTATTGTAGGTATTATAATATATTTGGATATCATATAAAGCTTTTATTACCTCGCAGACGGAAACATCAATAATATTATTCGTCAAACAAATTAATCCGGTGATACCATCGAAGCTTAGTTCTAATGCCGGAAAAGGTTGTGTGATTATTTACCGAAAAACCGGGATTTTTCACATGAGAAAATAAATATATATTGGTTAATTTTCGAACGGATTATTTTTCCTATTGTAGGCCAGCAATCGACCATACAATATGAATCACCTGCCTTGCTTTACTCGTAACTAAACTAAATAAAATATAACCTTACATTTGTCAACTACAACTACACAATACGACCTAACAACATTTCCTTTCAATACAATACTACCTAGAATAAGCCATTTATATTAAATAATAAATTCAATGATAAAAATGCTATAACGCGGTTTTACTGAGGTTACCCAACGATTCAATTGTCTTCTAATGAACTTATTAGCATATTAAATAACGTGTAAATAAATACTGTCACTATTTATGCTCATTCCTGTGGGTTTATTTATCGATTTTAAAAATGGGGCGTCTAAACAAAACAATCTTTAAAGCGAAACTGATCTAAACGACACATAACCAAAGTGGCGCCCAATCAAAATGGGAGCTGGATTTTTGCACTATCCGTAATACAGTTTTTTTTCTCAATTAAAACAGGAGAACTTAAAAGCGACACTCGTTTATAATTTATTAAGAGAATCCACAAACGTGTCAATAATAATTTTAGGTCGATTATTGTAAACATTTCAGCGGACTACGGCTTTCAAAGTGTCTATATCATAAAGCGATGACTTCCAAACTGTATAAATAAATTATTTTATCACCATGTAATATTTTTTATCATAGTGTTGAAAATTTATTCAAACTTAAAATCCATGTTTTTTATGAGCGAATCAGTGGGTGAAGTTTTTATGAAAAGCCATTTCGTTGAAATGTAATTTGTTTTTGACAAATATGCGTAGTTTAGAAACATTTAGTTTTTGGGAGTTGAACTATTTCATACGAGATTAATATTGATGATGATAATTTCAGTATTATTTCTTGTGGTTTTCGGTTATGATAATAAATTTTCCATACGCGCAATTGGCCGACGAACAAAAGGCTCGGAATCCACTTCAAAATCCCTTGCTTGACTTATTGCCTTTAATCTTTGCCAAATTTTACCACCATCCAGGTCAAATTCTAACACATCAATAATAAATTATTCAAGAGTTGAATTGTTGCTTAGATTGAAATTAAAGACATTGTGTGTTAGTTGGGTTTTACCGTCACCGCCGATATTAGAAGGCCGGACAAGTGGATGATAACATTGTGACAAAAGGTGGAGTAAAACATTTAAATGAAAATAAAAACAAACAATTCAATCAGAAGTATGGAATATTTTTACATATTTCTATATTCAGGTACTTTAGCGTTCACCTTTTTTAAAAAAGTAATACATATTTATTTTCAAAAATATATATTATATATAAAAGATTTCCTCTGCCTGCACTAACTCATATACAAAGGGTATCCCTACAATATATAAGCAATTATAATATTTTTTATATTAGAGTTTCAGAATCATGGATGTTTTGTACACGAACATTAATTTAGATTATGTAGAATATTAAAACTTCACTTTAAAAGTTAAAAAAAATATGAATCAATAAATCAGAATTTATTCGAACGTTCTTTCCCCCCGGGTTTTTGTTAATTTTCAGGTATTTTTACAATATAACTCCAAACCGAAAATATTATGCTCTTGACCATCGATATTAAAAATAATAAAATATAGCCTTGAAGTATTTTTACGAGAAACACACACATACCTCAATTTTCCCCAACGCCAAAAAAATAACATTGTTTTCCAATACAAAAAAAAGAAGGAGGCAGTCGTAAAATGGCAAAATTCAATCGCCCGACAAAATAATGAAGTCCCCCTTTACGTTTCTCTTTGTGTTTTTTATATCGATGTTTAATGTTGTTTTTATATACGTGTGATTATTGTAAAACAAAACCAATTGTTTGACACTTTTCAGTTGGAACAATACGTGTATTTTTCATTTATAATATTTGACAAAGGTTATAATATAGTGGTTATAATAATGGTAGTATTGAAGCTTGCCACTACTAACTGTCATCTTCGATATTATGTTCTTCAACAAACACAATAATACTACTACAAACATATTCTGTTTAATATTGTATTTAATATCTTCAACAATCATTTTACTACTGGTTAATGACAGTTTGTCTACATCAAAAGTGAATCAACTGTAGAAGGAACTACACTTTGTTTTGATGGAATATTTATATAAAAATTACAATTTCACCCTTCAATACTTTCACATTGAAATGGATCGAATAATTCACACAATAAAGAATTCTAAAATAAATAAATAGGATCATTATTTGGCTCTAGTTATATCTTATGTCAATAATCAGAGTTAATTTTATGGTTTAATCAGCATAATTTTAACATTTTGACATTTCATACATTATTGATCCGCGACCAACTTCACGTCGATGTGTCAATTCTCTTGTCGTTTGTCGAGTTCAATGAACTTATATTTATAGAAGTGTCATGCGTATTATTTTCATACATTGGAACGGGGCCGGCACTACTACATGCTCTAAAAACTAGCAGATTATTTGAGTTTGTCCCTATAGATTACTATCCTTACCTGAAAATATTTGAAGTTCAATTAAATCCCTCGATCCCTGTTTATTATAAGTTAAATAAAATATAAAAGATATGATAATAGTGGCGAAAGACATAGTCTATTATATTTAGTGCAGCACTAGTTTGTCTATAACTAGTTTAAACTATGATATTCCGTATATTCTGTACACTCCGAGTTGAAATAAAGTGTGTGTCTTGATTTAATTCTAAGTAATAATGTGAAGTGTTTGTTGGTTTTGTATTGAGGTCAGCAAAATATTTAAGGAACCTGACTAATTAATATGGTGGCAAACTTTTCTCAGACATTTCTATTACCTTGTGCTGTGTTTATTTTGCCAAGTCGGCACAGTATCAAATAAATACAACCCTTGAAAAACATTTTATTATTATTTAGAAAGTAATAACACTTAGGTCGGGTTTTTCCATACTTGGTAAATATTTGATGGCTTAATTAATGACGTCATTTATTAAAATTATTGAAAAACCCACCCAATATCGCTAATGAATGCGGTGATATTGCACAATCACAGCCGTTTGCGGTATATGATTCATAGTTAAAGTGTAGTTACTCGTTTATTTCAGATTAATAGATTTAATAACTCGGAGGGTAAGTTTGACTACAAATATTGCGTTCATGGGTTCAAATCCCGCTCGAATAAAAAGAAATTAAAAAAAATATATCTATCGATATGTATTTAGATTGGGATTTATATTAATAAAAATAAATAGTCTCGATCCAGGTTCACACTGATTTCCTGGATTGTAAAGTAAATACCGAAAGCCGCACTGTTGATATTGTCTTCTAAATATTTTACAAATTGCATCTAGACTTTTAATAATAATAAACATATAAATTAATTTAGAAAAAAATGTGTTTAAAAATAGTGCTTGTACTTTGGATTAGTATGGAATGACAGTGGTTTATTAGTATTTGCTGAAAAAATATGATTGCCAAACTGTGAATTTAGTTAATTTGTTTTTACTGTTAGAATATTTTGTGGGATACCTCCCCTGAAAAGTTCTCTTATTAAATGTATATTGATTTTAATACTCTCTGTTTTTTTATATTTGTAGAGCAGATTTCGTGATATTATACTTTTGCGGTGTACCAAATTATGGTAGTTGTTGAGTTAAGCCTCTGAACAAAATTTGCTCTACAAAGTATAGAAACAAATACAACTCCAAATTGAGACTCTATTCCAAGCGTTTTTAATTGGTAAATTAAAATTGTGATTCTTTACATTTATGAGACTAAATATAATGTTTGTTATTCTAATCGCTTGATTTGTTTTTTTTTTAATATAATAATAATATAAGTAAACTCGGAGCATTGAATGGAAATTGGAAAAGTACTTAAAGCAAGCGTGGAGCAGACGGAAGATAAGCTCTTCAAAGGGCAGATTTATCGACAGCCCAATGAGGGGTAATATGTTAAAGAAAGGCCCAGGTGAAGTCTGTAAATTTAACCAACTTTGTGAATTTCCACAGTTTCAAAGTTTTTCACCCCAATCCACCCCCGGCTCACCACTTTTGGTCTCCAACTCCTAACCGACTTGAGTAAATAACAATAATTATATGTAAATATATTATATTCCGCGAGTCTTAGGAATTAATTTGCAAAAATTTAATTATCAAGTATTGATTATAAATTCTGAATAGCAGACACGAGGCGTCTTCGCTATGTGAGATTTCAACCATTCAGTAAATTGCTTTTAAATCATTTAAGACCCCGTTGGAAATTTCTAGGTTGTGTACAAATTAAATTTTACCTTCAAATATTTTATATTAAACGTAGATAAGTTGTTGTGTTAATAACCCATCGATTTAATAATGGGTAGATGAGTGGTGTGAGGATATGGAGTAAAAGGAGGGTTGATAATTAAAAGGGCACGTCAGGTTAATTTGCAGGTTTTTCAAATACAGACTCGAAATTCATTATTTTTTCCGAGAAAACAATTTAATCCATTTACTGGAATGCTTTTATTTGTTGTGGTTTCTCGATTCCAGATATTCAAAAGTAACAAAGAAAATTATTAAATAACCACAATGAACAAGGCATATTCCCACAATGTAAATAATATCATAGAAATATATTTATAAAAGCTATTTTAAGAAATATTCATATTTTTTTAATAAAATATAATGTCACTTATGTAAAAATAATGGATGAAAAAATATTGTTATGTATTAAAAAGGTTGCCAAAAAATGCTCTCTATTTATTGTGTTCGTAGGGAAAGATAGATTACTTATCAACGGCCCTGATTGGTCCTACCAATTGACATATCCAAAGTTTGGCATTTGCCGTACAAACCAAACCAAATAATTAAGTAACTAAAATAAAACTTAAATGTGAATTATTTAATTTGAATGAAAAAATAATAAAAAATTTAGGGCTTCTTGTCATCTTTGAGTAGTTGAGGATAAATTCAAGCTGTTGGCAATTAATTTATGTATTAAAGTTACTCAAGGTCACCGACAGAGCGGCTCTGATCATCTTAAATTACAAGAAATCAGAGTAAGCCTCGATCGATTTGAACCCATGACTACTGTATTTTATTTGCATGCGCCTTAAAGGCATGTTTTTAATTAGTCCACGATATTAAATGCAGCCAAATATTTATTTTAAGGATTGAATCATACAGCTGTATAACCATTGAACCGTGTACAGAAATGGTAATATTTGTCAGGGAGGCAGAATCTTTGTGCTTTTCCATCCATCAAAGGTGGACTCTTTTGTCATTTTATTCCATATGAAAAAAATTAAAGCCATATGAAAATTTCCACAGAAAGCTTTCAATCCACCTCTTTATATTACTTTACTCCATTGCCTTTTGTAGTGTGAAAATATTTTATAAGTATATTTATCATTACATATAATTTTTCAGGTGCTGTATGCATATTCGAATTCAGGATGAGGTTGGTATATTTCACATTATATGTACTCATACAAGATGCGCTAGAATTAACTAACATCGCATCAATCGTAACCTTGAGAAATGATCAATATATTATTTCAATTTATTTGACCGATGCTTAAAATAAATCCCAACTACAAGGTCTCAAGTCAAGAGAGCACTCGAATATGATCTATTGATCTAAAATCCTTCGAATCATTGTTGGACAGGAATAATCAACGAAGGAAATAAAAAACAATTTGCTAATCATCCTCTATGTAGCAATTACATAAACGGCATTTTTTAAATAGTCTCAATTATAAATCTTAGATGCTATGCAAAATGGTAACTAGGATAATAAATAGCTCAAAGGATATGGCAGGTTCACATTGGTTCAAGCCTCGGTTTTTTAGACACAACAACGTATTAATTCATTATCTGCCGGTGATTTTAACTATTACTAGTTACACAGACTTAATAATCAGTATTTACCTTACAATAAAGGAAATCAGAGAAAACCTGGATCAAGACAATCGATTGGAATTTTATTAAAATTATTCCCGATTTCAGGGTCGTGATAACCGGTTAAAAAAATGATATGAGCAGGAGCTATAACGCTGGTAATATAATTGTGTTAATGAGTCGTGCTAGAGCTGATTGTATTGGTACGTATACGAATAGAGCTGGCCGACAAGAGCTTGACAGAATTGGTATACTTCAGCTCTATTCGTATACGCACCACATTATATTGAATACTGCCCATAAATTCATTCGACCCGACCGAGGTTTACTCTGATTCCCTAGATTGTCTGGAAGTTAACTGTCTGTTTGACCAGTGTAATAGCTCAGGGGATAAGATGCGTGGCTACAAATACTGTGCTCATGGGTTCAAATCCCGCTCAAGTCACTTTTTTTAATTAACTTGATCGGTTATTACGACTGGGAGATCGGGAATAATATTATTAAAATCCCGATCGATCGTATTGTTCCTGGTTTACTCTGATTTCCTATATTGTAAGGCAAATACTGATTATTAAGTCGATGACCTATTTTACTAGTAATATTTAAGATCACAGACAGACAAAAAAGTTGGATAGAGCCACCCTAATGGTGATTTGTTTAACTGTAGTAGTAAAATAGATTCACACACACCTCACAGAATTTGATTTTAAAAAAATCACCCTGTATCTAAAGTAATATGTTAAGGGTAGAAGCCGCCAAATGATGGATCACCTACATTATAATATGATGTTTTTTGTGCATATGAGATGGCATTGTTTATATAGAAACATGATTATATAATATTTAAGTATTTAATGAGGGCTGGTTGTAGTATTGTGTAACCTTGACCGAGCAGCAGCATCACAGGCGCTACTTCTCCCTGGAGGTCACCTTACTCACATATTATTATTATTCATTGTATTTACTAGCAAATTAATAAAAGCCTGGCTTAGATTATACCGAACCACAAATCTGATTCTATAATGTCTGTGATTTATCATTTTTTGTATTGCTTCCCTGATTACTTGGATTATTACGTGACAATTCCTTACTGGATACTTGGATTGTAGGGTATAAGTAATTTATAGATATCGCATTGCACCAAAATAATTATAAACCCGTATACGATAAAGGTATAAATGTGTCTTCCTCACTCAACACATTTATAGTGACCACTGAGAGTGGTTGTGACAATATAAGTAGTGTTTGGCAAAAAGTGAGGCTAGATGTATTTGAGTGTATGTTTGAGTCCATATGACATGTAGTAACAATGCATTTACCCATTTTACTGTGAAATATAACTGAAAATAGATGTTTAGAGTATAATGTTTGCCAGCTAACTGATATTTTTAGCTACTTGATGTACTTGAACTAGTCACTCATGCGATATCTTATGTTTATATCTATGAAATAATTACAATTTAGAAACCAATGTGCTGGTTACACAGTGCTAGTTAGTGACATCTGACAGTTGCTATAGTTGGATATGCGTGGGGGCAAGTTGCCAGTGAAAACAAAACAATCTGAAGTAACTAACCTACCAGTAATAACTACCCTCAGATTATTGTGTAACCAAGGCATAAGGGACCTTATTGACATATACACATAAACATATAAACACATTTAATGTACATATTAGGAAAAAAACTGTTGCAGAACTAGAGCCTGCATCTTTTCATTAGGCCACAGTTGATCTATCATTAAGGGCCAGTTTCTTCAAGTCTTGTTAAATCTCGAGCTAGTGTCACTCGGCGACTTACGCGCCAAATGCGTTTCTTCAAGATGCAGCTTGTGCTACCAACTGCCAAATTCTAGCTAGCCGATATCCAGGTGTTATATCTGAATCTCGTGCTATTCCCCTCATTCCAGTTTCAGAGTCTGTATGCAAGTTATCTTGAATGCTTGCGACACAAACATCGGAACCGGTCGGCTATAGCTTTGACACGCCTTCAACAAACGGAATATTTGTATATGACACGAGATTTGTACAATCTCTTGCCACGTAGCATGAAATTTAACACGAAAGCTTTCTTTAAGAAACTAGCTCTAATTTAATGAAACACTTCACAAGACTACATCTTTGGTTTTTATTTTTTGCTTAACATACAGTTGTATATTGGATACATCGCCTGCTCCAGCGTATAATATCGTAAGTGCAAAAAAAATCTGTGTGCTCTTAAGTCTTTATGGAACCGAGCCACATATTGCATGTATGAAACGTCAAAAAATGTTGATTTTTAATCATTATTTAATCTATCATGTGGGACTTTTTCGAAATAGTAAAATAGTCCTATTTGACTGGCAACTAATGTAGATTCATCTATTATCTATAACACATTTCATGTCTCTGTCAATAGAACGTATTTAATCGTAAACTGTTATATTTTATAAATAATAATTATACTGAGTGACACGTGACAGGCAGTGTTACCAGATTGAATATGTGGCTCAGTTCCATAAAGACTTAAGAGCACACAGAATTTTTTTGCACTTACGATATTATACCCTGGAGCAGGCGACATACATGGCCAAGTATACAACATGATAGAGCACCGTATATTATTAAAAAAAAATATTATCTTTGAAATCTTTCCAAAACATTTATTTATTATGATGATTTAGTAGTGTATAAAAGAAGGGAAGTCTGATAGACACAGGACAATCCTATTTGAAGGGTCCAGTTGTGACTAATTCCATTTAGACTCGGCTGTCTCCATCTTACATCTTCATCTCTACACATTATACTATTATACAATATAAAAAGTCGACTTCAATTAGCAAAACACTAACATAAAAAATACCTTAATTAATAAAGCCGCTTCTCGCATTCTAATCACACCGCTACTGTGACCATAAATTATTTGTTTTTCCCCAAATTGCCCGAATAAGTAAATGGGTTATTAACACAAAAATGACAACAAGTAAATGACCTTCTTATTTATGTAGATACAATTAAGATTAAAACGGCATATTTAACCCCAAACAAGGGATAAATTGTAGATACGTTTTCGTTTTTATCGCCCATTGAATTAATTCAAAATAGCTCAATAGGCACAAAACAATAGTTTTTAGCTATCGGTTCGAATCATACTTGAATTTCCAAAATAAAATTAATCAGATTCCTTGAATTATAAAGTGACAATTATTGTATTGAGAAAAAATTACACTATAGTCTCAATAATCCGATATATATGAGACCGTTTACTGTCAAATTAGGGAAAATGTCCGGATTATTCAATTTCTAACTCCATTTTTTTGCATTATATTTTTTCAATATTGGCGTGGTAGGGGGTTTAAGCACTGCTAGTAGCCTCTGATTCTATTTAAGAAGAAAAAATATTCAGTATGTGTAAGACTACTAAATAAAATTGCTACATTTATTATATTGATTAGTCGTTGTCAGACTGTTGGAGCCTTTTCCCGCCGAAATATTTACAGCAATAACCTGGTCCAAGCAGCTTCACTGGCAATGAGGAAAATACGATTTCATCTTATAATTATTATTCGAAATTAAACAATTTAACTGATTTGTATAATGAGTTTATATAAATAGATGCCAATAATCAATAATATTTGTAAAGACGACAATAAATGTGATGCACTATCCTTACAAAAAGGCACCACCAAGTTTTAAGTGTGTGTGTGTGTGTGTGTGTGTGTGTGTGTGTGTGTGTGTGTGTGTGTGTTTCTACTACCTCGCCGTCTCGCTAATTCAAATTCTATTGCGTGTACAAAAGGTTTACATGTATGCTTGTTGCATGTAATTATGTATGCCGGAATATCACATGCCGATTCTATAGATAAAGGTTCATTGGATTTGTACCATTAATGGCAATACATATTTTTTTCAATCCTAAATGCTGACAGTTAGTAATATTAAAATTGTATTAAAGACAGTGAGAATGACAACTAACTGTTGCGGAGAAAGCCTTATTTATAAAGGTTTTTACTGCACAAGTCATTAGCGAGTTCACCTTGCTCATAAATATGCCGCCTTAACACCCTCACGGCCGCCACCCCCGTCCACCTCTACCCTCCTTGCCCTCTTTATACCTCTGTTTTCACGAAATTGCCCTTCTCTTTAACATTGCCTATTTATTAAAGCCTACATAGTGCTCACATCCAGCCTCTAATCGCCCTTTACCCCCGTCGCTACTCAAATTCTGAAACATTGCTGACAATACACTGCAATTACTTTGAAATACTGCCCACAATTACATTTATACTTCTATAATAAGCTACTTCAAATAATCATTATATTTAAAAGTTGCACTTATAAATTAGCTCAGCTAATCATCTTAAAGATTCTCTGATTTTTATAAAAATAAAATATAATATTTACTCTATTGAAAGGCAATTGTCATTCTAAACCTTTAAGAGATCTAAAACCTTCAAGATTAATCTTAATATTAAAAATTATTTGAAATAGTCTCATGTCATTTTCACTATGTACAGGGTGGAAAGGGAAGTATTTTTAATAAAAAAAAATATTCTAAATCATGACGTATTTAACAGACACGCGTATTTGACAGAAGCCGCTGAATCCAAGATTTTTTTTAAATTTTCAATAATATTCATTCGAATTTTGAGTGATTATTTACAAAAGAAATACGAAAATATTTTTTTTTAGGTTAAAAAGAATTTTTCGCCGTTATTGTAAATCATGACATTTTGATTTTTTTATAGTGTGATATTTTGAATGGTGAATTTTCTTCAACGTTATTTCTTTACTGGCGCTGATTTCCCTCGAATATTAATAAAAGTAAACAGGCGTATTTCAAATGAAAAATCGTTTCAAAACACCGTCTCTAATAATTTGTTTTGCTCTTCAATCGACTCCATAAAAAATGTTATTTCTATTACGTGACTTGACTTTACGATACGATTGTTACCTAAATTTCAATGTGAAAACTAGCGCCTCTTATACTAAGTGTTTTTTTTTTCATCATCATATTTTTGACGAGTCAATGATTTATATTGAATTTTTCCATGAAATTTGCTACCCGTTTTATGATTGTTGGGTAGTAAATGAGTATTTTTACGACATAATAAAACCTTCAATAACGTGCCAAGAACCAATATAATTAAGCGAAGATACGTTACAAGAAAAACTGTATTCTGTATTTTTGGACTATATTGAGGTTAAGGTAATGTGATCAGATGTATTGTCCGGATGCCGTAGCACGATCGTAGCGAGGTCGTAGTACAGTCGTAGCCCGACGTAACCGTTAATATGTTAATTTTTTTTTTACCTGTGGGTGATCTTACTAATACTAGTTACATAGATCACCCACTTAATTATCAGTATTTACTTTACAATTCAGGAAATCAGAGTAAATCTGGATCAAGACGATCTACGGTCGTAATAACCAATCAAATATATTTTTTTACTTGAACGGGATTTGAATCCATGGCCACAGTATTTGTAACCACCCAATCTCCTGAGATTTTATACTTCTTAAATCCAAGATAAATTATTTTTTCATGTTATAATTACGAAAAATAGTACTCCAGTATAGTAGTAATAAATTCATGATTTTGTTGGTCGTGGCGAATTCAATTTGTGTTCTTTTCGGCGCGGTAACTTTTTGACTTAATTAAAAACTAGTCCTTAATTACTTCGCCACCACAAATGTGTTTCAAATTAAAGGGTTGCCTTCACAAAAGTGCTGTATTTTAAATAATACGGTATCTTTTCGCTAATTAATCGACAAAATCTACATATATGATGATATTCCTTATAATCAATGTAGATTATTGGATTTAGCAGTGGTTCCCCTTTATTCGATTCATATATTTCTAAAATAATTACCCATTCCAGTAGGTATACCCTGCGTTTTACCTATTCAAATTCCAAATTGAACAGGAAACCTCTGCATTTAATCATTCTCAACCCTCAGTGAACAATGATTTAACCGATTTACTGAGAATGGCTTTCTAGATTCGGTCATAATTTGATATGTTATTAACACAAAAACGTATCAAAACCTTTATAACTTTAAAATGTAATAGATACCTAGGTACTTATGTTATAATTAGGAATAAAACTTCATATTTACTCAAAGTAAATATGTTTTTGTGTCAATCATCCATCAAATTGTTATCAGTGATTTTATAAAAAAAAGTTCTATAATTATTATTTATAACTATATTATTGAATGACAGAATATATATGTTTGGCTTTAATTTATTATTAATATTCCATATTAACTTTTATTATAAAAACCCTATTCATTCGTTCTACACCAAGAATATTCGATCGTACCCCAGGATTTAGGTTGGAACTCCGGAGGGACATGACCTATTTTGAAAAGTAGATAGGAATATCCCATTAATATTATAAAATATATACCTATGATTATTTTGTTTAAAGATTGTGAAGTCATTAACTCAAAAAGGAATTTACCAAATTGACAGTTTATAAAGTTGTTTTTTTTTTGTATTTAATTATTAAATATTTTGGTGCAAACATTTTGCAAAAGTTTGTATGTACTAATATATTTGGCTTTTATTTAATATTATTAATATACCATATTTACTTTATACTATGACATTGTTATATAATTTTAATTCAAATAACAGAAGTATATACATATTTATAATAATCGCCCATCGAATCAATAAAAATTGACTCAACGCAATTTATTTTATTTGGGAATATCACTTTCGCTGAATTATTGAATTATTGGCGCAGACTTTTCACTCAAAGACAAAATCCAAATTTCTTTATCTTTAAACCTTTGATGATGACGAGGTTTTTCCTTTATTAAATTGTGTGGTATATTTCTGAAATGCTGAAGTGGTCAAATATCCGTAGTAGATATTTTTTATTTCGAATAGTTGAAAATGCATATTTGAGTAGCGAAACAATCGACAAACGCGAATTCGATATTGGAAAATATGTCTCCGTTTTTTAGTATTATTTTTGTAAAGACTTCAATTGAGAGTAGAAAATCCATTATACCTGTTTGTAAGAGATGCACAATTTGATAAATAATAAACAATAAATGTAGTGTGTATAGGTGGAGAAAAGGTGAAAAGGCCACGATGTCACAAATCTTCATTGGTGTCGCAAAAAAGGCAGTCCGGGGAATGGCAAATAAATCTCAAAGCCCAAAGAAGTATTTTTTCTCGAAAGCGACACCAGTTCCCCATGATTAATGTACAATTTTATGCCGGTTAAGAAAGATTTATGCGAAATCAGAGAAACGTTCCGATATATTATATTTCAATAACCGTTAAATTATCATTATTCATGTCAATTAACACACTCGAGAGGATTACACAAGTGCTTCCAAGCAAATTACATATAAATGGTAAATTGTTTTAAGGAAAATCTGTTTTCCCGAGTAGAAGGGTTTTCCGGTTCGCTTTATAGTTCGTGGAATTAAAACTAAGAGTGCCTATTTATTTTGTATGAGGTTATATTATGTATAAAATAGTAGTTGTGCTGAAACCTGGCCTCGGGAATATTTTCACCCTTTTCTCTTTATATACACAACTTTACATATACTTGAGTAAACTCTTTTTACTTTTTCAGTTCTTTCAATATATGTACATATGTCTGTTTGTGAATAGTTTTATAATATGGTTTGAACTATGAAAATATAATACCTTCGGTTCGTTATTGAAATGAAATTGGTATGTTTGACTGGTGTTTTAGATGTTGTTAGCAACGCAAATTAATTAAAAGATACTATTAAACATCTCACATAATTATCACATATTGATAATAAATAAAATTATTAATATAATCAAGCAATGATGTATAACCATAAGAAGATTCTCAAACAGTCATAAAAAATATTTTATTATTAATTAATTATTTTTGGAAGTATCCGCATTACATGAGAGTCGTCAAAATATTTTAAGTTCAATAATTTTGAATGGTCTCATCTAAATTATAGCATTAAGGCACAGCACAGTCATAAGGGCTCGTTGGTGCTTCTAGTGTCTCCGCCAATGAGAGAAATATAAACAAATGCAAGCGCAAATCATTTAAATTAATTCAATGAACTTATATCAAAAGAGTTTCAAGCAATATTTTCTTCGTAGGGTAATTAATAATGGCTTAAAAACTTATGAATTAAATATGTAAACTGCTTTTAAAATGGAGAATTTCCATACAAAAGTCTGTAATATAGGCAATTTGACTAGCATGTAATCGACGAATTAAAATATTTACTTCTTTAACCATTGTACCAACAAATTTATTTAAATCAAAGCTTTTTTATATTATGGCTATAGTGATCATCCAGGTTTCATATAATATTTCATAAAAAATAATTATTATTCATCCCAGTAAAGAAAAGCAATTCTAATATGTGAACGGGTTTTTATTGTAACTCTATAAAACAGTATACTATATAATAATAGGAATACATAATATACGGCGACTGATCCTACATGATCTCGTATTAACTAGTTAGAGTGATTAGACGATCAGTATGCCTGCAGTCGCTGGACTAATGGCCAGTTTCTTCAACCCGTGTAAAGCAGGAGCTCGTATTAATCGCCAATTCACGCGCCAAAAGCGTTTCTTCAATATGTAGCTCTGTCGTGCTGTCAAATCCTAGCTCACCGATATCGGCGTGCTATAGCTAAATCTCGAGCTCGTGCTATATTTCCCCCTCCATTCCAGTTTCATGACGAACTCGTCGCTTTGGTTCGAGTCGCCTGTTGCAAGTTCTTCTGAATGCCTGCGATGCACACTTTGGCTATAGCTTTAGCCTGGCCTGAAGAAGCGGAATATTTGTATATAACACGAGATTCATACAATATCTTGCCACGTAGCACACGATTTAACACAGGTTAAAGAAACCGGCACTTAATAGTCGACACACACAATCGATTATTGTCTACCGGCAATCGTTGGGTATCAGTTCATCGGATACGATATTTCGATAATGTCCAAATACACACAGTTTTTAGCCGACAGGTCGCCTGCCGATTGTTTGCATGTATCTGCTTGACTTGGCATTGAGGCCACGACCTGTCCGACCGATACTTGTCACAACATGATGCGACCACAGAATAGCTTATCACAAAAAACGTCGGTTTTAAAACTGTCAGTGTGTGATCGTTTACGATTAACTGACAGGCAAACCGATCGTCTGTGGGGTCCTTTATATTATTAGAAAGATGACAAGTGACAGATAAACAGTACGAACGTCATAAGCAGTGCCCCAAGCGGCTGGCATACGAAACTTTTGGCGATAAAGTCATCATTGTCTTCCAAGTTTTGACATCTATCTTTTTAATAAATAATTAAAATTTGTAATATTGATATTGTATTTGTTTAGCATGAGAATGAATAGCAGTGAGTGTGGCTAGGATGAAAATACCGTATATAGTGTGAAGTGATAGTGAAAGCGGCGTGTTATAAAAAGTGTAGTGGTTGTGTAGTAGTGGCAGTAGCAGGTTAGTGGTTAGTGGTTAGGGTGGTAGTAGTATCTTGGCCCAGGTTAAGGGATGTTAGTCCAGCTGGGGATGCGCGCGCCACCACCCCTACTTGTGCTGTTCTTGTGCCGAGAGAGCAGCAGTGCTCCGCGGAGCAGCAACCATTACACCGCCCGCACCCACCACCACACGGGTCACCCACATCATCACCATCGCTTAATATACTATATACATACATACATACATACATATTATACTAGAACTACAAACTTTGCACGCATACACATACATGCCAACACACACATATACATATTATATTTTATACTAATATATATATATACATTCGATATGCGCTCGCTTTAACAACTTGATGACAATCGGTCGACTGAAGAGCGGACATTAAAACCTCATCAAACTGGCGGCCTTCAAGGGTGAGTCTTCATTTCGATAGATTATTCATACAAAATAATGCAGTTTTACTTTCAATTAACACAAGTTGTATACACATATACCAGAGGCTTATTTATAAATACATATAATATGAGGCTATGAGTGAATCACTTTTTTAGAAAATTATTATATTAAAAAGGCACTTTTAATACTACTTCTGTTTGAATTCTAGTATCGTACTCATAGTCCTATCATCCGTAAATAAAAACAATATTTCCCAGGCATACGTAAATACGATAGTAAAGTTACTCAGCTACACTTATGAGCGGTTTTTTGTTAGTAAATGCCTCGTTTGAGCCTCGGGCGAGGCACTGATTAAGAAGAAACCAATCAAAAGTATAGCAAATCCACTCTATTACCGTATTTACGGTGTACGTTTACGGCGGCGCACGCCTAGGAATCACAAACTTAAGTCTGTAATCGCTATAACTACATTTCTCACAAATTGATTGGTCAGTAATACAAAAGTTAAATATGCAGTTTTACACATGACTGATTGTTGTATTTTAATCATGTTTTAAACAATAATATGGCATATTAATAAGGAACGTGTATAATAAATGAAAGCCAAACCTATATGTTTGTACCAAAATATTCAATCATTTAATTGTAATATTACCGCATTTTCTTACATCAAAACATCATTCTAGAAAAGCTACTCAAAAATATTTTTTTCAAATATTGTATTGAGTTATCACGTTTGCGGATTGAGCTGTCTATATGTCATAAAGCTATTATGAATAGTGAAAATTGTGTGTTTTCACCAAAATATTCAATAATATAAGAAACACAATTCCCGAAAATTCGAGAGTAAATATTGATACTTTTAAATACAATTGTGCATCAAAAAATATCTTTATATTTATATTTTTCCAACATCATAACACACATTCAAACAACCAATTTGGACATATTACATTATTATTAAGTTTGGATCATCGATAAATATTTTTAATACAAGCATTCTTTCGTTTATATGTTGAAATCCGGATTTGGTTATTTTTAAATGTAATGTAAAAAGAAAACAAAACTATAATCGATATTACCGACATTTACGATATTTATGACTTCTATAAATAAAATAAACAATAGGAGATATATGTATATTTAAATTTAAGGTGGGCCTTTTACACCTATTTAGGTATGTTGAAAATAACATATTATTTAAAGCGTTTTCGGCTATTCTTTCGTTGTAATAAAATATATTTTTATAGATATACGAATGAAGCCATTTTGAGTGGCAAAACCCAATACAATCCAGCAAGGTTATCTGTTGTATAACAAAATAAATAATATATAGTAATAAAACAAGGCTGTTTTTCCTCCTAAGTTATTATTAATAATAATATTATTTTATTTAATTACGTGATTATGAAATTGCTCCATACATTGATCGTAACCGATGCACGCGCTTTATTAACATTAATTAAAAGATTTGTTTACCAATTGCTTATGTAATTATTAGAAAATATATTTAATATATTGCCAATTAGTTACTTATTACTTTTCTATTATTTTCGAGCGGTTATTAATTGAAAAAAAAAACATTCCTATAGACCTTATCGCACTCGTAGCATACTCACTTATATTTATTTATATACAAAAATACATATTTTGTAGAAATAATACGCAAGTCCTGTAGTAGCGAGCAGAATTGGTGGAAAAGAGTTCACCCAGGTGCGCAAACTCATTACGAAATCAATGCATCTTATTCGAATTAAGAATGGTAATTGATCGAAAAATACTTTGGGTAGAATTAAAAATTAAGTTTGGGGTTTTGTTTATTTTTTATATACTTAATCAGCTTCTCCACTAATGAACACACGTTAATAGTTTGTCGTCAATATTTCAACAAGTTAAGTGGAGTATATAAGAGTACAATACACGAAGTCGGGCTTTTCTTTGAATACATAATGGCTTTTCCGTCGACGAGACTTCTCACTCTTATATAGACGTAATTAAGTTTGTTGGCAGAGTAAAAGGTTTGCCACACCTGTACGTCCAGGAAGATCGATGGAACTCCTTATTGACTGTGACCGCAATAAACCACTCCACACAATCTGTTTATCCAACTTCCCAATACTCATTATACGGGACAATTATTAGTTATTCCTCCCCTACATTCTTGTGGCCTCGGCTTGTATTAAAAACCACCCTTAAATATATACTTTGATGTCACATTCCTAGACTAGACATAAACGGCACATGCTCGTGTTTTTCTTTTGTGCTACGCGAAAAAAATATATTACCATTCGATGATATTTTTCGACATGTATATTAATTTGCGAAACGGCGCATTCACATTTTTTTATCTTTGGAAAATATGTTTATACGCCTTGCAAGGGTGACTTTTTTTAAATAAAAACTACTCTTTTTTCTTATGTTTGTAGAGCAGATGTAAAGCTTCCAATTGAATGAAATCGTCAAAATATAAAACGTGGCAGTGAGTCGTTTTCAAATACCAAAAGATCATTGAATATTTTCAATAATAACAAACAATAAATGAAGAACTAATCTAACGATAAAAAACTTCAAAATCTATCCTTAAATAATAATAATCACATCTAAATCCCATTAATGCTTGACTATCATATCAATAAAAATAATTAATAATCTTTGTTTCATTTATTTGTAGAGCAAATTAAAATTTTTAGATACGCGTAGAACTAATTTACTGTAAACGGCTGTGATGTGTCAAAGTCAGGCGAATATTATATACATTTACATTAATTGTCCCTTTTCTACGTTATTGTATTTATATCCTTCGTGGCGTTTTATGCGGGAACGAGACTATGATAAAGGGTAGGGAAAACTACTACAATTTTATTGGGCGCCATCTTGGTTATGTGACGTTTAGATCAGTTTCCCCCCTACCAATCGTATAATTCTCCCCAATTTTATAATGGAAAAATATACCCCACATTGACGTACAGATATACTCATACTATTTATTTTAAAAATACCGTTTTGGGTGTCCAGTCCACGTTTATTATAAGTTCATATTATAAAAACAATAATGATTCAACATCACGATGTAAAATGTGTATTTTTATGAAGTCTGTAGTTGAAATGTAGCTACAGAATGGGAGGTCTGTCTGTCTTGACCAGCTGTCGTCTCTTGGGTTACCTCTAATATAAATTCTAATTTTATTGTGTCTGCGTGTATTAAAATATCAAAAATTATCCGACATCTGTCACCGAAATTATTTTAAATAATAAATATACAGGATAGTGTATTTGCGGGTTTATTTGAGTCTGTCCGATTACACAGATATCCAATCTAAATAATCAATCCATGTATACAAGGTAACCAAGCTACATAACCTAATATACAGTTAACCTCGTATAATATTACAAACTCTATTGAATTTATATTATTCAATCAAAATCATGTGAGAAAGAATTCGATTTTATCAGTACCATTAAAATTATACAGCTATACAAGGTCATCGACAAGGCAAGACATCGGCTCTTCTTGTATTAAAATGAAAATTACTAAAATGAATGATTATTTTTCCCATATTAGATGGGGTGGAAGGGGGTTTATGCACTAACAGGCGCCTTTAATAATGAGACTAGTAAAACATGTCGAATCATCAAGACTAAACTGTACTTTTTAAATTATATCCGTTTGTAGAATTTATTATATTCTCTAGCAGGATATCTCAAAAAATGTTTTGGTATTCACTTTATCGTTTAAGAAATCAGAGTAAACATGGATTGAGACCATTAATCGGAATTTAATTAATATTACTTCTAATCTACTGGACGTTTAGCTTTTTATTTTCTTAAACATTCCTTGTTTTATTAATATAATATAAAAGGCACATTTTATACTAAATTGTGAAATATACAAGGTGTTTTTAAATGACCTTGCAATATGACGTACCGGTCACGTAGCGGCCACATATCTTCACTAAATATTAACAGTATAAATCTGCTAGTATAATTTTAATAATAAAATGTTGAGATTCTCATGCTTCCTTTATTGTGCACCGCTGAAACTAGCTGTAAACATTTTGGCAAGCCCTGGCACAAACAAAGTACATAATTATTATTAATTTTTCTATTCTATTCCAATACGTACACTAATTTTTTTAGCCAAATTTTCTATCTCTTGATTATTTTATATTATATTAAAATATTTCTAATGGAGATTATAGGATTTACGTTGATGGCTTGCCTCTTTATAACCCTATGCTATTATCATAAATATGAAACCTTTATCGTTTAAGATTATAAACATTATTTTAAATTTACATATAAATGTATATGTTTTTTGTTGAATGTTCTGAGCTCTTGCAATGTACATATTTGTCATTTTCCACTTCATTTACGTTCCTTTTTAGATTCATCGCATCGTATACAACAAGGTATCCTTGAATCAGATTTGATGTTCTCCTGGAATTTGATCTCGAGGAAAATGAATCCCCTTATAAAAGGAATGAATGGCCTTGCAGGAATCGTAGCCGAGAGCAATGAATGTTCAATATGTATGATAATAATTATGTGCGGCTTCTTGTACTTACACTGTTTATATTTTGCATTGGGTCTTTGAGGAAACCGCGATTAGGGGGAAAGAAATCGACCATCCGTGTAATTGGAAGGAATCTTAAATAAGGCAATAAGTACATCGACTGAGTGAGATCTTTTCAAGGAAAGCTTAACAAATAATGCGTTGTTTTTGCGAAGTGAGTGCGTGATTCCACTTGGATAATCCGCAAACATTTCCTTGGTCAACTCGACATTTTATCTCGCGATTTACCTTCCTTACCCTCAGCAGCCACCCCGATAACCCACCACCCCCTCGTGGCCACCCTCACATGGCTGCTTCTTTACAAAGAATCCTGTAATGCTCAAACAACGTGAAAACTTTTTCAAATATCGAATTCGCGTTTGTCGATTGTTTCGCTACTCAAATATGCATTTTCAACCATTCGGAACAGAGAATATCCACAACGGATATTTGGCCACATCAGCATTTCACAAATATACCACAACTTAATATACGGAAAACCTCGTCATCATCAAAGATAAAGAAATCTGGATTTATCTGTGCCAACAATTCAATAAAAAAATACGAAAAATTTTCCATGAGACAATAATTCGATGGGTGATAAACACAAAAACCATGTGAAAACAAGATAATAGTGTCATAGTTTTAATAAAATAAAGCTAATATGGGATATTAATTATAAATTTGTACATATAATGAAAGCCAAACCATATATTTTTACACCTGAATATTCAAAATAATAAAGGTCTTTATAAGGACACGTCCCTCCGGAGCTCCAACGAATCATATGCAAGCTTGACAAAATTCTTTAATACGATCGAAATTTATTGTTGTAAAATGAATGAACAATCTCGAAAAGAAAAAATCTTCTAATTAAGGTATCATAATATTATTACCAATGTTTTTTGTGAGTAAATTTTCAATATATATAAAATTTGATTTATTATAATTGCGTGGTAATGAGGTAAGTTGAGGCATAATGTGAAGAGAGCTGTTTAAGAAGATTCCAATCAATTAGGTATATATTCAATATTTTAACAACCTTCACGATAATTTATATTTTCATGATAAAAATTAAATTGATAATAATATGAAGGAAGAATAAGATGTGGTTCGTTAAAGCCAAAAAATCAACCATCTTTATATTTTGGAGATAAATATATATAATAATATGGAATAATATAATAATATCATGAGAAACTGAGTGAACACAGAAGGCATCTGTGACTATAACTTGTAGTTACATAGTTTACAGAAATGTTTATCATGGCCGACACACAATACCGTAATAATAGCCGAAGTTGTATTAATTGATTTGTGGTTATTGGACCATATAACTTATCGTATTTGTCAGATATCAAACAATTATTTCAAGAGCGACGCTAAATAATCCATTAGTACACTGTGGAATGGAATATTTCAATTTAATTAAAGTATAGGGTAAAACAAAAAAATAAATATCGTGACGCCTTCCCTATTGGCGGGAGTCCCTTTTAAGGGGTTGGCCAGGACACTATGGCCTTTACTGGAAAATATAGTAGAGATGGTTTCCCAGGCCACCACACGGCAAAGAGTCCTTCAGATCTAGTAGATCTACCAAGTGACTCCAGTGGACACATTGAATCGAACCCGGGAGTCTTCACTCGCAAATCCGTTATACTAACCACTGGGCCACAAGGCGGCTCCTTAGTATATATAATACCTTAAGTATAAGATAAGCTTCACATTTAGGTATAATCAAGCATAATAATACTATTTCCCTCTAATATTATGTGATTATGGCTGCATTGTAGTCGCGCTGTTGTCATAATCCGAAACAAATCCTAATGTCTTGGTTACACAGTATTAGTTGGTTGGGCCAAGCAAGGAAGATTTTAGTAACTATCCCGCCAGTCGCAAGCTAGTTTTCCATTGTCTAGTCAGTAATATTACTGTGTATCCAGGCTTTAAGTTAACACACCTATTGTTGTTTGTAATGCGGTGGTTACACAGTCCAAGCTAACTCGCATAACATTATTTGCATTATGCAACCGTATAGTGCGATTACTGTTATGTGCAATTACTAATAGGCAAGTAACTTCAAGATAAGTCACTTCAAATTGTTTTATTTTCACTGGCAACTTGCCACTCTTCAACCTTCAGCAGGTGTCAGATGTCAACTTACATGGTATTTTTCAATAGGCATTGGTTACACATTGTAAGTTGACCATGTCAGGGAAGTGAAATTAAAAAAATCGTAGTAACTACAACTTGTCCACAGTAACTAGCGCTGTGCTACTAAAGTAATAGAAGTAACTAGGCCTATGTGTAACCGAGCCTTAAGATGCCACACTTGATCCTATCACATACCTACAAAAATTGTAAATATGAGGTGTTTTAGTGAGTCATGTGTGTAATAATAGACTAGAGCGTGATATTATCGGTGTACACGCATACGCACCGCACGCATACACTATTATTATTGAATAAACCCCATAGTGCACAGTTAAATATTTAAATGAGATTTGGAAATTTTTTTACCAAATTTCCCTTAATAATACAAAGTTCACTTCCTCAGATTGAATATACGAAGAAGTTGAAAATATCCATTGTTATTGATTTTTGCGATACTGTTCTAAAAATATTTTCACAGATTAAAAGTCCACTCTGCATAATTTTCACAAATCTTATGCAGCATCGGATTACCTGTTCATTGCTACATTGTTCCCCTTTAATTTTACAACAAAAGCCTTATTCTGGGATTCCGCCGATTGTATTTCCAAGCTAATTAGCTTTTACAAAATGTATTTTACCCTTTTTTGCAATCCTAGACTATTTCTCACATTACAATTGGATCAATTCCATTCAAAAGACTTTATGGCCAGTTTTAGAATGGAAATTAAATTTCTTTTAGAGTATGCTATTAGCTATATTTTATGTGATTTATAATCACGTCATTTGTAATAATATTATAGTAGGAAGAGAGTTAATTGAAAAAAAGTAATTAGTGTGGCAATGGTTTGTTGTGGTCACAAACAAAACGACTCGCCCCTTGGCAATATAATTGAAAATGTCGTCAGGCCAGAATAAATAAATACAAAATAATAATAAATAGGAGAGCCTTTACAAACAAATAATATATTCAGTCACTAAAATCGGTACATATTCTAATGCTAGATTATTGATGTGTATAACATTATGTATAATATGAAAATGTTGATCGTATTTTTCTCATATGGCAATATTGATTGACTGCTTTCGTCCCTGTGAACACTTAATGGGAAATCCATGTTGGATTATATTATTGAGAACACTTTTTCCATTTATAATGAACCACTATCGATAATAACGTGAACCAGTCATTAATAATATTATTTAATGTGCTTATTGAGCCATACAAAATGAGATTACTGTTAAAAGGTAAAATCATTTGGGGTTGACTATATCATATAATGATTAATACTCGTTATAAAAGGTTGCACTATAATACCTTCAAGGTATATTATATAAAAAAAACATTTTAAATTATTTATAAGAGTTATACAATCCAAACTCAGGTGGCGTATTTTCTATAAAACCTGCATTATATTGCTTTATTTTTCGTAAATTTTATTCAAATGTTAACAGAACAATCCAATAATCAAATACTTTTTGTGTAAATATCAGAGAAGTAAAATAATAAAATTATTTAATTATAATTTCAATCGTTGCAGTGCTCCAATACCAAACAGAATAGTCCACCCACTTGAACCATATACGTTTATATAGAAGAAGAGAGTCTAATAATTAAAAAAAAAACATTTTGAAGAAGCGCGTGTCGTAGGTCTAAAATACACGAATATGGCAACACTGGGATAATTGCGGTATGCCGAGTGCAATAAAGAAGTGAGACTACTGAAACCATTGAGTTAATATATGCATGCAATATTAGATAATTAAAATTAACTACAATCTTTTTAGGTTTATAAACAGTGTATCATATAACAATTCGTTGCCGACAAAAATTTCAGACAACTGGATGTATAAATATCGACATGGCGGACCAAGCAGACGAGTCTGGATTTAGACAATCATAACATCTGCTTGGTCCGCCATCTTGATATTTATCACCCACTTGTCCGGCCTTCTCTCTATCTCTAACGTTGGTGTTGATCAATTCAAATTTCATCTTAATAGCATACATAAATGAACTCAGTAGTGTTGCCATATCCATGTATGTATTTTAGCCCATACTATTATAATTTATCCTTTATTTCTAAAAAAAAAAATACGAGGATCTAGAATTATTATTATTATTACCTGGATCTGGATTAAAGACAAATGTATGTGGATTTTCTTAATGATATTAACAATTTTCCGCGAATTAATTATCCAAACGTTAAGCGAGCAGTGTTGGAGATTAAAGGTGGTGTTATTTAATATATTAATTAACAAGGTGTAATAATATATTAGCAGGCTAATAGTAATGATGAAGGGTGATACTCCTTAATGTCTTCAACACACCCTCACCCTTCAAACAGTCCTTTCACTTCATTAACGTCCATCAAACAACCTTCTCATCCCCTAGCAAAAATTTGTCACTTAAATAAAATCGAACATTGATTGTTGATTGTTGAAAATCGTGTGAAAAAAATATACATATATCATATTTAGGAATTTAGCGCATTGTGTGAAAAAATTGTATGCATGTATAAATATGGAATAGAAGAGAATTTCTTAAAGGCGGGAGTATTTTTGGATACAATATTTGAAAATACGATTATTGAAGGTGATATTTTCACGCGACTTACACATTTTTTTATCAATGAAGGCTTTCCCTCGGCGCGGCTTAACATTGAATCAGTACAAGTGTGGGATTATTTAAATGCTGTAAATAATAATATTATATTGATGGAGTGTTTAGTTGTAATACAAAGAGGCTTCACGTCAAGTGGCGTCTTTGCTTGAAAGGCCTTGTCATTATTATAAAGGCTAAACTCTATCATTCACTCTAAACAACAACACACATCCTGGAAACTAGTCTCCTTATTATTATTAAAGGTATATTCTACTTATATGATTTTGAGATGTTAAATAACTATTGATCATACCTTTTATTTGAGGGGCTGGGTGGAATAAGGGCGTATACTCAAATCGGCCACTAGAGAACCACTAGAGAATTACGGGAGATCCCAAGTCCCAGTGATGATCATGAAGCACTCGTCAGTTTCTATATTCTATATCCGCCTTTATTCCACTCAACCCTAACCCTAAATTATTATACAACTATCTGTTGTTGGCTGAGATTAAATGACAACACTATTTAATGACAAGGAGCCACGTTACGTCGAAATGTTTACATTTGGAACCCCAAAGATAGCCGCATGAAGAAATAAAGAAAATATTCAATTATTAAACTATTAATAAATTCTTTCCTTTTTTATATTTTTTAGACAAATCGATAGAGAATTTTGAGTTTCTTTACTAATTTCATTTTACGGAAAAGGGGCGTATTCCATTATCCTTCCTTTTTCCACCCAACCCCTCAAACACCCTTTATTTTTTTTGAGTTTAACAGAAATATGTCTGCTCGTTCTAAGTGAAGTTTTTATTAATTATTGTGTACTTATTAATCACATAATTATTATTTAAATAAATCATATTATGAGGGTGTGTGCGTGTAGTCCGTGTGCGTGTACACCAATACTACCAAGCTCTATTCATATACGCACCAATACTATTGGCTCTAGCACGACTCACCAACACACTATAACGAAAAATATGGCCAATAATCCCATGAATATAATACAATATGGTTATTTTAGTGGAAAAGGGCGTAATCCGTTATCCACCCTCATTCCGCCCAACCCTTTAACTTAATTGCATGTATAATGTGTTGAAGAATTTTCACATATTTATAATGTCAATATAAAAATACGATAACTGTCCAAAAGTGTATTTATAAATCAGTGTTTGGAAGTTTTCGCTATGCCCACGTGTACTTTTCTTATGTACAATCTTCCGGCTTATTTATTTGATAAAATGTGAAGTAGACTCGCTTCTTTCCTCTGTACACACACAGATAAAGGAAAATTGATTGAAGAGCTCTCGTTAAAATGTTTCACTTAAAAGCTTTAAGGCTTACAACGTATTTTTTTCTCAAAATTATCGTTATACATTTATTCAACCTCTTCGTTATTATAATGAAATCATTATATGCCGAAGTGATCGTTTCCTTGTTTCTACGCTAAAGTTACAAACAGAGATATGTCAAGGTCAATTCTGTGGGGGAAAAGTATAGGTATAATACCATAATATTCGTTTGACTTTGGCACATCTCTATGGACAAGCAAGAAAATAAAAATACAAAACTTACTATCGCAAAAAAATTACTATCGCACATCCAAAATTTATTTATCACCATGTTAAAGCATTCCTCCGCTACATATTTTTTTATTAATTGGTAAATTGTATTATTCGGATATTGAGAGAATAATCAAATAACATAAATTTGAGAGAATTAACAGCGGTATTCACTAAAATGCATACATTATAGTGTCTATGTCTATAATTATGTCACTCTTACTTGAGTAAAGGATCTGTCAAAGTGGAGAAATAGATTACTAGATTTTGACAGTTATCACTGTCAAATTCCATTATTCCAGCTGTCAAAGTCGAGTAATCGAGCTGTCACGTTGACAGTGATAGCTGGAATTCTCCACATTGACAGATCCTTTACTTCAAAACTATAGACACTATCATGTATGCATTTTGGTACCGCTGTAAATGATATATTAGAATCAAAAGCTTCCAAATCGAAATATAGCATAAAATAGTACATCTTCTTGAGTTCATCATTTCATAACATCAATTATATGAAGATATTTTTATTATACCAAATTCAAAATAATAATGCAAAATTAAATATCAATACACAATACAAATAAAAAATCAATCAGTACACAATACAAATAAAAAAAAAATTAAATGATTGATTTGATCGGGTATTACGAATTTTTGGGAATAATATTAATAAAATCCCGATCGATCGTCTTGATCCAGGTTTACTCTGATTTCATGTATTGTAAGGTAAATACTGATTATTAATTCGGCGACGTGTGTAACTAGTAATGAATACGTTGTTGTGTCTACACAAAAAACAAAATTTGATAAAATCTTCCCAAAAAGCCTCTCAGTTGTATATAAATAAATAAATCACAGTTATATTTAAAAAAAATTAATGAAAAAAGATAGTTAAAAATTAAAGCAAATAATCATCGAATAGTAGTATTTATTCTTGAGATAAAAATTGCAATTGCAAAAAGTGCAATAACAAAAATATATTAAATAATAAAATTGAGTTGCCTCCAAAAAAACAGTTTGTTTGAATGAATTTATATTAAATCTATTTATGCATCTATGTATATTGGTTACCTTTTTGAAATATTTTAGGGGCAAAATAGGTTTTTATATCCTTTTTGCAAATATCTGTATAATAAGTGTTCGTGGTGTTAAAAGACATGACTATCAGAGGGTAGAAAGCAAATATCCGGCAAAAGTAACGTCTCAGTCAAAAAAACATATATTTAATTTCCTGTAGAGGTCCATATTATGATGTGTTGCATGCACGGCAAACTAACTGGTTCCAAATATACTTTAGAAGCAGTGTCCTAATAATTGAATTTATACAATAGTATTAAAACGGGCAGAGTGAAGAGGAAGAAGGTGTGAGTGAAATTGGAATGATTGGATTCGTGCCGATACGAGGTTTCAAGGGACTTATACAACCACTGAGCCACTCATCTCTTTTATAACACTGCAAATACTATTCTCTTCTATTCCTAACTACATTCTAACATCTGTTATTACATCATAATCAATATCACCCTACGATCATTTTCAATAAACAAACCATAGATATAAACATTAGAAATCGCATTGTATATAAATAATTCGTGACAATTTCGTGTAAGCCGTTCTCTCCTATTTGATAAAGGCATAAGGCGTGTGTCTCCCTCACTCAACACATTTCTAGTGAGCCCTGAGAGTGCTTGTGACAATACTTTGGCGATTAAAACGCAATAATATTTTAAACATGTTAAAGAAGTAGTCTTTGGTAAAAAGTGAGCCTAGATGTATTTGAGTGTATGTTTGAGTCCATATGACATGTAGTAACAATGCATTTACCCATTTTACTGTGAAATATAACTGAAGAGAGATGTTTACAGTATTATGTTTGCCAGGTAACTCATGTTTTTGGCCACTTGATCCACTTGAACTAAACAAGCATTTAGCCACTCATGCGATATCTTATGTTTATATCTATGAAACATATACCGTGACGCCTTCCCTATTGACGGAATTCCCTTTATAAGGGGTTGGCCAGGCCACCTTGGCCTTTACGGGAGAATAAAGTAGAGATGGTTTCCCAGGCCACCACACAGCAATGAGTACATAAGATCTAGTTTGCTAAGCTAGATCTACCAAGTGACTCCGGTGCCGTGAATCGAACCCGGGAGTCTTCACTCACGAAAAATATCTATGAAACAAACATATTTTATACAATATTTTACACATCTACAGTCTGAAATAATTTAAATAGTATCAGTGTTTGGATCTAGTTATATCTTAGATCAATAATTATAGTTTTAATGGGCATAATAATTTTGTTGGTCATTTTGACAGTTCATACATTATTGATCCGCGACCAACTTCACGTCGATGTGTCAACTCTTTTGACATTATTTTAATGCATGATTTTTATCAAATCAATCTGAATATTTCATTTATTGTGTATTTTCAAAATCATTTTGTTACTTTCAAGTATAAAATAATCGATCCAAGACCTATGGTTGGTGGAAAATATACAAGGAAATGAATTTGATATTAAAAAGGTTAATTTGAAGTGAAAAACTTGTATAAAGTACAAATATATATTTAATATGGGAAAATTTTAATTAAAAATGCCTCGCACAAACACAAAAACGTATCTATAAACTGACACTTTACAAGGAAAAAAAGATGAATATTTTAATTGATAGGTTTGGCTTTCATTCGATGTACACATTCAAGTTTTCACATAATTATATTGATAAATAAACTTCTGAGTTAGATACAATTTGTGTTACAATTAGTTAAGATCATTAACAGTAAATTTACACAGTTTAACTATTTTTTTGTATATATCTTTTTTATGTTACTCGCTATTCGCTATAATCTTCAGATGTCGAAAGTACATATAGTTACTCATTAAAATAAATTATTTTCAATATTAGTATTAAAATATCGTTAATATAGAATTTTACCCAGAAATTGACACGATCAAAAGTTTTACTTTCAATTGATTTGATTTGTTTGATTGCGTTTTGTAAAGTTAGGTGCTGCAAGTTATAAACCTATGTTTATATAACGTACTTTTGCCTTTGACTAATATGTCTACTCCCCAATTAGTTTATTATTAGAGTTTTGTTAATTTATAATACTAATTACAGATTGGCTAACGGTAGCATGGACACAGGGAGGAAATATGATGGGGCAACAGCTCCATTCAAATACATTAGACCCAACAACAAACTCTTCTGACATCAACTACGACAGCTCAAGGGCAAGGTACTGTTAATATTTAATCATATACTAACAAATATTTAACACCACTAAACCCGCCCCCAGATTATACATATAGTAGGGTCAGAGCTTCTAATATTATTGGTTAAACAGATGCAGTCGAGCAGCAAGCTTAGCTGGGGAAAGAGGTCTGTTATCTTTACTACAGCCAGGAACTCCGGTTCGCCGTCACTCAGCCGGGTTCTGCGCCACTGGTGCTACGCCCCCGCCACCCATCCTTGGCTTCAAGTATTGCCCTTCAGATGCTTTACCATACTGTCCACCTTCGAGGCCTCCAATCACCAGGCCTCAGCACCCTAAACCGATACAGGTTCGCATCGGAGCATTTAACAAAATCTCACCTTCTAATAACTAACAATTGGTTTTTTATTAAGTACTGGTTTTACTAATTTATTATTTTATTTGGCAGAGTATTCAGAGAGTCCCACCTCCCATCCCTCAGAGAGTCCCGGCCGTTCCCAAGCGCACCCCCGGTGCACCCCCTCCGCCCCCTTCAGTGCCGCCTTTGCCTCGTAGAACCCAGCCGCCTCCACCGCCACCCCCTCCCGCCAGGAACCTACCACCCCCCGATAAGAATAGCCACCTGTACACCATGTACACAAACCCAACTCCTGTCAAAACACAGTCGAGACCCAGGGAAGTACAACCTCCTAGAAAGCAGCAAGAATCTTACAACTTCAACTTCGATACCCCTCCAGAAGATATGACCGTAAAGAATCAGACGTACAAAAAGAAAAACACTAATCAAGACAAGAAAGTTTCCAATGTCCCTCCACCTCTCACCGGTGTCAATCAACAAAATAACAATGGCAAAGTGTCGCTCAGACAAGATTCCAGCGTGTCGAGTGATAGCTTCAGTCAGACTTCATCCCCGAGCTATACAACCAAGACGATGGAAGCGCCTCTCTTACCGCACGCAAGTAAAACTGCAAGGTTAAACAAGATATGTGTACCCCAAGTTGGGGTAGTACCACCCCCCACTGAGGAAGCAGGAGGCTGTAGTTCCCCTTTAACTAAAAGCGCCTCCACACCGGCAAGCTTACAGACAATCGTCCGTTTTCACAATGGATCCAACATGTCACTGCATCATAAAGTATGCGATTAACACCCTTAATTTAATTTAATATATACCTAATATGTATTATATCTGACTTAGATAATGCGGGATATGAGAAGATCGTCCAATGCTTACGTAAACCAAGGAAGACTCAAATTTAGATTGGCTCAAATTCTGGTGAATGCAGTGGCTCTCGTAGCAATTGCTGGAGGGCTTGCCGCATATTTCAAAGCTTATCCCGCTATTCAGGTATGCCTTTTGCCTTAAATATTATAATATTGACTTGGGACTATATTAAAGTGTATCCGACAGGTGATCAACAAGACAATATCAACAACGACAACTTATACAGTGCCTCCTCCACCGAGGAACCCGGCTCCTGGGGTGTGTTTGCCTGTGATAGTCAAGTTTTGTCAGTTTCACAGGGTTCCATACAACTATACAGTATTTCCAAACTACGTCGGACATTTCGGACAACGTGAAGCACAGCAAGTCAGTATAAAATGAGATATTTCAATTAAAACATACAGGATATCCAAAAAATTCTTATCAATTCATAAAAGTAGCATAGTGATACCTTTCATAACAAGTAATTTACATAACGAAATGAACCGCATTATCATATTATTCATTGATTTACATGGGAAGAGTGTTCCACATAACGGGCAAGATCATGGAACTAATTGAGGTGTTCAGTTCATCAACCACGAACTCAAAATTATGTTTTTTTTTTAAAATAGAAACGAGGATTATTACGACAGATTTTTTTGTCAAAATTGTGCACAACCCAAAATACTATGTGTTGTTTATTTTCACAATACTTCTTTCGAGCATTTATTAAAAGAATTATAATCACGTTCACTTGCAATTTTGTGTTTTAAAAATAGGAGTTCTTTTGATTTTTTCTATAAAATATGGTAGAGTAATAATTGCAGCGATCAGTTCCATAACTACGAAGTCAACTTAAATTTTTTTATTATTTGAAAAATATTATTATTAATATTTTTATCGTCAAAATATACATATACGAATACATATCCAAAAAAACTATAGGTTATTTATTATATTGTACCAACTACAGTTTATTTTAACTATTTAGCAATGGAATTATTACCGGGTAATAGTTTATCAATAATTCTTTTGTAAAAAAAAGCATTAATTGTACTGTGTATTTAATACAATTACTATGAACTCAACATATTATTGTAAAAATAAAAAATACTGCTCATAAGGATTATAATTGATAAAAAAGAGTTTTAATTTTGTGCGCATTTTCAACTCAGTGATTTATTTCCGTGCCTTAATAATTTATATTTATATTAATAATGTGTGGAAGAATAAATAATATCACAATTACATTTATCACATTTTGATAATCTGTTTTATTCCTTTATATTTAATTATTTAAATATTATAAAATTGTTTTACAAGTTAGTGTTGTGTTCGTTTTTATGGAATTTAAAGCCTCAATTATTCCCTTAAGAGGTTTCACTATATATGTTTGAAAGAAAAATTAAATCCCAGGGATAAGGGATAACTGATCCCCAAGATTTATTGCCACATATGTACATACCTTTTTTTGTAAATATTTTCCATGATCAAAAGAATCTAACCTTGCGTACTTTTTGGTACACTTATATATGTATATATATGTTGTTTCAAGGAGCTGGAGATTTATGATGCAGTGGTTGATGTGAGGTGTTACGAGTTAGCAGCACTTTTTCTATGTTCTGTATTTGTTCCAAAGTGTGGTCCTTTAGGACACATGGTTCGTCCTTGTAGAAGCCTTTGTTTTGGTAAGTATTTACATTTATATAATATTCATATCTTCAAACAAAGTCTCCACAATTGTTTGAAAAACATTTATTTTATATATTAGGTTCGAAACGTGCAACAGGTCTTCTTTTACCTCCGCATTTCTTTTTATATTGTTCTCCCTTCCGTGTCAGTTGTTTATCTAATAAAAACTCAATGAACTGAACATATTTTGTCAGTGAACACTCTATAAAAAAGATCAACCATTATATGAATATATGGATTTATTTTTATAAATTAAAATACCGTTAATTAATAACTATCTGGCAACATTTCACCTATAGCATAATACATTTATCATAGCCATGGATCCAAATCCCACTCAAATAAAAAAATTAATTGATAATTACGAGTTGTAGATCGGGAATAATATTTAAAAAACCCCGATCGATCACCTTGATCCAGGTTTACTCTGATTTCCTGTATTGTAAGGTAAATACTGATTATTATCTCGGTAACCTGCGTAACTAGTAATAGTTAAGATCACCGACAGATAATTAATTAACACGTTGTTATGTCTAAAAATAACAAAATATAACTATACCCAACAAAAACCCGGTATCAATTGTTAACCACACGTACAACATATTAGTTAATTATATAAAATAAATGCCTCAGAGAAACTCTTTGACTGAGGCAACACTGTTATTAAGGTGATTAATAGTGTTTAAAAAATTACTATCGCCTCTCTCAAACTCGTCTACTTGGTCCACCATCTTGATATTTATATATTCTGTTGTGTGGCCTATTAATATACATACATTTTAATTTTACACTTCCGCCCCTAGTAATAGTTATAACCAACTGTATTTGAGAGCGTCTCTTGTGTTTGTTTAGAAACGATGAGAAGATGCGGTTTCTTTTTGGACGTGTTTGGACTTACGATGCCTGATTATTTACAATGCGACTTCTTCCCCGAATCTGCCGATACTGATGTTTGTCTCGGATATAGGGAAGTTAGAGAAGCGAGGGTCAGGGCCCAAAAACCAGGTAATTAATATAAAGATATATCAATCAGCGCGTGGTGTTATATCTACGTGTACTTGTAGTTTGCCCCAGCGGATTCCAATGCGACACGAAGAGATGCATTCCAACTGATTGGAGATGTGATGGACATGTGGATTGCTTGGATCAATCAGACGAGCTGAACTGCAAGAGCTGTGGTCGAGGAACAATACACTGTGGAGAGAGAAGGTGCATGGCACAGAGTCATGTCTGTGATGGAAAGGTTGACTGCCCCTGGGGACAAGATGAACGCAACTGCCGTGAGTATTATTAACACAAATAATACAGTATACTGGATGATGTACCTTAATAAATAAATAAATACCGTGACGCCTTCCCTATTGAGGGTAGTCCCTTTATAAGGGGTTGGTCAGGCCACCGTGGCTTTTACGGGAGAATACATAGTAGAGTTGATTTCCCAGGCCACCACACAGCAATGAGTCCTTCAGATCTAGTATATCTACCAGTGGACACAATGAATCGAACCCGGGAGTCTTCCCTCACGAATCCCTTACACTAACCACTAGGCCACAAGGCGGCTCCTAGAGCCAGTTTCTTCAAGTTGTTGTTAAATTGTGTGCTACGTGATAAGAGATTGTACAAGTCCTGGTAGCACGAGCTACTTCTTGAAGAAACGCATTTGGTGCGTTAATGGCCGAGTGACACGAGCTCGAGATTGAACACAGCTTAAAGAAACTAGCCCCTAATAAAGTAACGGCTTTCCTTGCAAACTGCGTAAGTCCATTTTGCTAAATTTTATAGGAGAGACAAAAATTCAAGCTGCTTTCAGGACACTTAAAACTACACATTTTTTCACTCATAATAAGATTTTTCGATTTTATTTTATGAAATGTATAATTTTATGTATTGCGTTCGAATGGGTACATATTTACCCGATTTTTCGCAATTAATATTTCCCCTAGATGGCATTAAAATCTAAAAATCAAATATTTTGCAGTTACGCATTTTGTAAAAAAGCCAAATACTGTAATTACTAAATTCTTCTAACTAAATAAGAAGTTATTTATTTTTATTCATTACACTAAGCCTGACTCTAATTTGATATTATATACATAACTTATATTTACTCAAAAGTCATCTTAAAATACTTATATATCAATTCATGCCGCAGTAAAAAAGGCATACAAAATAATTGATTTGTAATAAAAGTAATTTTACAGCTAAGTCTTTAAAAAAGAAATCATTTGCTAATTTCCCCGCTGCTTTTATCTACCATATACATATTTTACACAACAAAAAGATTTACACATTATATTATATTAATTAAATGTTATTAAATTCATCAATTTATATCGGTATCGGGTCAAATCGATCAATAAAACATGTAAAATCTGGTCCTAAAACATGTTTCATTAGGAAATTTTACAGCCCTTTCATGATAAAATGACATGGTGATTTTCTTTATTGAAAAAGGAGGCTCACGTGTAATCGATATAAGCGAGGTTATATTAAAAAAGTTGGCTGGACTGCGACAAATATTTACCCTCAAACATTCTAACTAGATAATGCGAGATCCTGTAGGAATGTCAATCAGTTGCCGTATATTACTCGTATTATTATATTTTAAAATGGCATACTGTTTTATATTATGAGGGAGAAACTCAATTAGATATGTTACAATGCAATGCCGTTCACATATTTGAAATGCAAATTTGCCTGAACGAGTGTGAAACTCCAATCCATCTGCAAATATTCATTGGAATATTTCAATTTTACCATCCTCGTTTATTAAATCATTCTCAAATGCAAGTATCTGTCAACAGTTTAATGTTCTAGCATTATGCATGCGTCTGGAATTAAATAACATAAGTGCTTTTCTTCACTGGGATGAATAGTTATTATTTTTTATGAAACATTTAATTAAATCTGGATGATCACTATAGCCATGATATAAAAAAGCTCGTTGATTGAATTAAATTTGTTAGTACAAATGGTTAAAGAATTAAATATTTGAATTCATCGATTACATGTAAGTCAAATTGCCTATATCACAGACTTTGCGCACCAATGTGGGGAACTTTTCCATTTTAAAAGCACTTTACACATTTAATTAATACGTTTTTAAGCAATTTCAAATTAATATTAAAATCGTAGAAAATGTATGTAAATGCCAAAATCTTATATTATTACGTTTAAGATTTATTAAAAAACCTACCAATTACAATTAATATTAATAAACAAACTATATTACACACATAACAATATGAAATATATTTTTTATATAATATAAAAAACACTAATATTATAATCATCATCATCATCAGCACTCCAGTTCAGTGATAAACCAAGGTTTCCTACACCAGCAATTTCCACTTAATTCTGTTGGAGACCGCGCTCTTCCAGTTATATATAACTAAACTCTTAATTGTCTTGTAAAATTCATCACTCCATTTTAACCTAGATCTACCCACCTTGCATATATCCATCTCGCCCTTTCTACGTGACCAGTCCAACCTAGTGTTAAAGCTAAATAATAAATAGATATATGAATATATTCTCTTTCTATTCTTATACAGTGAGATTGAGTGAAAGCAATGGAGATGTTGGTAAAGGACAATTACAACTATTCAGACCTCAACAACAAAGATGGCAACCCGCGTGTGTTGCCCACTGGGATACTACTTCGCCATTGGCCATTTGCTCTATGCTTGGATATTCGTGAGTAACTTGTATATGATTATGAATATATTAAATGCAATATGCTGTGATAATACAGGGTGGCCAACTTCAGCCGACTAACAACCACCAACGGCAGTGAGCTAACAGTAGCCTCGAGGCAGAAAGACCCTTCTCTGTGGAGGATGTACACAGAAAGAGAGACCAACTTACTCAAAGAGTTTAGAACCTGCGGCACAACCTCTTCCAATGTCGAGCTCGTCTGTTCAAACTACAGTGAGTCACGACACAAATTACACGCAAACAAACACTATATCACCACGCTTTTATATTATGTATCTTATTAGTTTGCGGAAAGACAAGGCGCACATTTACAAAGCCGAGAAACCGTATAATAGGAGGCGTCGAAGCAGCCCCTGGAGACTGGCCTTTCCTAGCCGCCATTTTAGGAGGACCTGAAGAAGTGTTTTACTGCGCTGGTGTGCTCATTGCTGACCAATGGGTACTCACAGCTTCTCACTGTGTTGGCAAGTAAGTGTCTTCCCCAATTAACTTATATGAGTCCTGGCATACAAGCAGGCACCAAAGGTTTCGTATGTGTGTGTGTGTGTGTGTGTGTGTTTCTACCGCCTCTCCGTCTCGCTAATTCAAATTATATTGCGTGTACATGTATGAGTGACCGTCCATGTTCGAATATATGACGAAATATTGCTTATACAGATATACGTGGCAATAACATGATTATGAATTTTTCACCAAAGTTTGTATTTCACTGCTTTTACCGCTCGTACTGTTTATCTGTCACTCGTTGATATTTCTAATAACACCACCCCTAAAGTGCATCATTAAGGGCCGGTTTCTTCATATAGCTCAAAACTCGTGTGCTTTGTGACAACAGATTCCGTTTCTTGATTTGACAGTTCGTAACATGAGGTGATATATTCATCGACAAATAATATGTCACTGTGTAAACTATTTACATGATCATGAGGATGTTATTACGTGGAGGGACTACAATGTTGCAAGTGGCCACAGCCATGTCTACGCATGTAGTAGTGCTGGCCACGTTACATTGTATGAAAACAATACGCATAACGCTTCTATTATTGGTCTTACATATTTAGAAACTACGCATGAATCCTTCCAATCAGAGACTAGAACTAAACACGCCGCGCCCTCATTGGCAGCAAAACATTCTCCTTTTTAGAAATTCTAATAATAATCATTAAATACTTTAGTCATTCAGATGTATCAGGCTGGACTATTCAACTGGGTATTACAAGACGCCACGCCCATTCTTATTACGGACAGAAGATGAAAGTCAGACGAGTGTTGCCTCATCCAATGTACAACTTGGGTGTTGCTCACGATAACGACGTTGCATTATTTCAGGTATTTGTTGTTTTATATTGTTTGTATTTGTATTTTTTAATTAACAAACAATCGCACCGTCACGCTATTGCAACAGCTGTGTAGCTTAATATCACAAAGAGTCTATTCAGAAATGATTGATTATATTTTGAAATAGCTCAACATCGCTGTCATTATTTTATATTTGTAGATAAGCTTCAGATATGCTCAATGGTGAGATTACTTACCATCGGACTTTTTTATCATACCATTTTGATTGCGTGCCATCTTGGTTATGTGACGTTTAGATCAGTTCCGCCCCAATTTTATAATGGATGAATAAGAACGAGCAGAAAGAGGAACAAAAAAGATCTTAGTAGATCTAGCGTAGCGAACTTGATCTGAAGAACTCATTGCTGTGGGGTGGCCTGGGAAACCGCATCTACTCGTAAAGGATACCTGGCAAACCCCTTACAATTGACCACCGTCAATTATTTTAGATAAATATACGCCACAAGAACGAGCAGAAATGGGGACGAAACTAATCTTAACGTCACATAACCATGATGGCACGTAATCAAAATTGTATCATGACTTTAGCCTCACCCATCATTATGAATTACTTATTATTACAATCACAGCCGTTTGCTAATTCACCTTTAAAATGTTATATTTTCTCGTCAAAAATAAGAAGCAAAGAGTCGATTCACTTACTATTTAAAAGTAATATTTTTTTAAATATAAAGTAATTAAAGCACACTTAATTTGTTTTTGAAAGCTTGCATCAAAGGTGACATTCCACGAGCAATTATTACCTGTGTGTCTTCCTCCAGCGACAAGGGAACTTCCTGAAGGAACTCATTGCACTGTAATAGGATGGGGCAAGAGGGAGGATAAAGACAGTAAGTACATATTTCTAATCCTTTATCATTCCAAACTCACATTTAACTTAACAATATAACCATCAGTGTCAGAATACGAGCCGGCTGTGAACGAAGTACAAGTGCCGGTCCTGAACAGGGAATTATGTAACTCTTGGCTGGAGCACAGGGACCTCAATGTCACGGAGGGGATGATTTGTGCCGGCTATCCTGAGGGAGGAAAAGACGCCTGCCAGGTAAACAAGCCCTTCACTGCTACTTCCTTATCCTATAATCTATCGAGGGTCACAAGGGAATTAGGACGCGATAATTGGAAATTGATCCGACGGCTTAAAGGTTTACATCACTTTTAAGAACTCAATTGACAACGTTCAATTTAATTAAAAATCAAATTCATTCGTATCACTGATTTTTATAATCAAATAGGACAAGACTTAAGAGATCGACGAAAAACGCTATATTATTAAAAGCTATTTATATACGACCCGGGGGGCTTTTTGGGAAGCTTTTTTTAGACACAAAAACGTGTTAATTCATTTTCTGTCGGTGATCTTAACTATTACTAGTTACACAGGTCACTGACTTCATAATTTCAGTATTTACCTTTCAATACAAGAAATCAGAGAAAACCTGGATTAAGACAATCGATCGGGATTTTTATCACGATCTCCCAGTTATAATAATTTATTTTTGGGGTTGTATCTCACAGGTATACCATTATAAATAATTAATTGGTGATATCATAAATACTACGTCTTTAGATTTTATTTCACAGAAGGGAGTAAAAATTCCTTGATACATCCAAATATAAATAATAATTTTTCTAAAGTAAATTGACACTAGATTTTACTACTATTTTTAAATTCCTATAACTTTGTAAATAAATATTATCACTATTTCTGGTTGTTCTTTGAGGCGTATATTTATTTACTATAAAATTGGGGCGTCTTCACAACACAACGCTTAAAGTTGAGCTGATCTAAGCGTCACATAACCAAGATGGCACATAATCAATATATGCACATAAAAGTTTTGGGAAAAGGGGGATGGGCATATAAGTTGTTTGGTAAGTAATCTCGCATAAAATTTGACATTTGATCTGGTTTCCTTAATTTGTAATGAGTGTAAAGCGTGAATGATTAATATATGAAACATGTGACACATTTCAGGGAGACTCTGGAGGACCTCTGCTGTGTAAGGATCCTAATGACAAGGACAGATGGTTTGTTGGAGGAATAGTGAGCTGGGGTATCAAGTGTGCTCATCCAAGACTGCCAGGGGTATACGCCTTCGTACCCAAGTACGTGCCTTGGATACGGCAACAGCTCAAGCTTCACTCTGACTAGTCACAATTACCTTAAACAACCCACAACTAACATAACATCGCAGTCCAGAGAGAGACTCGCCCATCTAACATTACTAGACAATATTAAAGCGACAATAAAAGCATTTACATGCTGTCTGTATACACACTTTTATATTATGACATACAATCATAACAAACACTAGATCTTTAGAGCTTTTAGATGACAATAATGTGAACAATATCGATAGGGAATTAACACAAAAGCTTTATTTGCAGATTGTCAGAAGTCTATTTTGCCAAATTTTACAGGAGAGACAATTAATATTTAAATAATGTAATATGACAGTTTGAGAATCTTCGGTATTTGAAAATATTCAGTATCATATGGCAACACCGTTCACTTAATTTCCGTAGTTCGTTGACCTATAATAAAATAATTTGGCCCGTTTTAAATTGTTTTTTTTTGTGATCGTGTTAAATATTAATTAAAAATAATTTAATATGACAGTTTGAGAGTTATTATTAATGGTGTTAGTATCGTATGCCAACACTGTTCAATTAATTTCCGTAGTTCGTTGACCTATAATAAAATAATTTGGCCCGTTTTAAATTGTTTTTTTTTGTGATCGTGTTAAATATTAATTAAAAATAATTTAATATGACAGTTTGAGAGTTATTATTAATGGTGTTAGTATCGTATGCCAACACTGTTCAATTAATTTCCGTAGTTCGTTGACCTATAATAAAATAATTTGGCCCGTTTTAAGTTGGTTTTTTGTGATCGTGTTAGGATTACATGAGAGCCTTTAAAATTTTTGAAGTGTAATACATGCTGTATAATAATATTTTTCATGAAACCTATACGTTTATTTATTGCGTATATTCTGAACAAAAATTTAACCAATTTTTTTTTCAGGACCAAAACATTCGCATTAAAATCTAATTCCACCAAAAAACTGTTTGTCTCGTTGTAATTTGTAGGTACGTTTTTGTATTAATAACCCATCGATATGTGAACTAAAAAGCTTAGCCCTAGAAATCTGATCGAAGGAGTGTATTTTGAAATTATCAAGTTGGTGATGATGCTATTTAAAATTACAATCGGGTTTTTGTAAGAAAAATATTTTTATTTATGTGATATTACATGTACAGAATCTAATTTCTAATATGTATACACACAAATATTAAAAGAAATATATGTTATTTATAAAAATAGATAACGACAACTGTGTATAAAGTGTTAACATTGATAGAAATGAATATTTAAAAATAAAAGGTCTATTCATATTTTCATATCATGAAACATATTATAAAAAATGTCAATTTATTTATTTTTCGAACGCAAATAAGAGACAATAATAAATATTTATGAGAGAAAATTACAGTATGTATTCTTCGCTGTTGTGATTTCACTGTTTTAACACTATATAATTTAAATCAAAATAAAATACATATTTATATATAAAACTATATAGATCCTCACAGGGTCAAAAGGTTTATTATTAAACATAAAGCACAATTTTTATAAAAAAATAAAATAGAAAATCTCTTTTCTACATATTTGTGTATATTTAAATGGGATGTTGAGATGTAAAGTTGTAGTTATAGAAAACATATGTGTTGAAATAAATACGTTATTTATTGTGAGAGGCTTTTGTAATGTGGCTACGGTAGAATATTATATTGTGTAATGGAAGGCATCAAAGTTAGATGTTGTTATAAAAGTCTACTACGGATCTTATATACAGAAATTATTAAAACCTCTTAAAGATCACATACATATTTTCTAATGAACATTTTGATAAAACAGTCTCTTCATTGTTTTCAACACTGATGTAATGTGCTTCTTTCTAAAAGTATGTTCACATGTAATATCTGTGTTTAGTGGCTTTATTCGTGGCTGATACTGTTTAATACATAATAGATATGTAGACATGTGTTCAATCTTATATACATACTTATATATTAGAGAATTTATAACACAAAATAGCTTTAAAATTATATCAAGCTTTAAATATTAATATCAAGAAAAAGTTGTGTGATACTAAAATGCATGGTTACAGTGAATACTTTAGATGAATTCGGATTGAAACCATTTTCTTTCTACGAACCTCAACAATATCATTACAAGAATTATTTAATGGTTTTATTTTATTTTTATAAACATATCAGGCGTTGTATCTTATCGAGTATTTCTGAATCTTTGAAATAATATTTTAAGTTGGATATCCTTCAGCTTATTCTACAGTACTACGTTTGCTTGACTTATATACTAGGCATATATATTATTAGATTGTGACATTATACAATGATTGAATGTCCTGATTCAATAGAAATATAAAGATCAAGACAATGATCATGCTGAGATCTTTTCACTCGGTACTTTAATTAAATGTAGATTTCGAAAAATAGACTGTGGACTTCCTGTCGTTTAGAAAATCAAGACTCCCAATTTAGACTTGTAACATATTTTTATATCAGCAACATTCATACATGATATAACTCTAAATTAATAAGTGTACACTATAAAATAGATTAATAATATACAGTTTAATATGTTTCTACAAGCGTATTATAAATATGTGAATTGATGTAATTGATTGTGAAGTATGTTACATGTTTTGTATGTGTTATTGAAGGTGCGATAAAGACCCACCATTTTATAGGAAAATAGAATAGTTGATTATATTAAAGTAATTTTCATAACATCTGTTTAGTGTCGAGTCAATTGACAATATTACTTTGGGTATTTTTAACATATCGGAATGTTCGTCTGATCATCTTTTAGTCAAAATCATTGTCGATTTTCTTGATGTCTATTCATTTGTTTGGAAATATTGAATGCATTGGTATATGGCTTTATTAGTCCATAATACATGTTCCAGCATATGGCTTTTATACATAGATAATATTCTATGTGGCGATGTATCAATCAAACACATCTCGTATTTATATGTAAGTTAACATATTTGTAAGAAAAATATTTAGATAATTTATATGTGTATATTTGAAATAGAACTCTATAGATATAATGATTAAACTATATAGTTTTCTGTTTGATTTTGTACGGCACAGATCTCACAAAACCATACAAACTTATATATTTCCGTATGAAATAGTAAGAACTTATAATCTATGGCAAAATAAGCCGACAATATCTATACAATGACAATAAATTGATTAACTAAAATAGTTGTGATTATACTATGTATCTTGATTTATATTTAATATTATTCCCAGCCGGTGAGGTAATTCTGTCAATTATGAATCAAAGTATGAAACAGACAATAATTTGTACTGGAAAAGTGACAAAAACAATAGTAATAGTAGTGCTACAATATGAGGAAAAATATATTATATATAAAGGTTGTTATCTAATGGATTCTGCTATTATATGTGCTCAGACAATACAAATTATATAATGTATCTACAAAGTAAAATATTATATTTACACACATTCCAAAGAAATTTTCTTGTAGCGTATAAATATATAGTGTAGTAATATAATAGAATCAAGATTACTGACAATAATTTGTATTTATACCATTTATAATACTTAGATAACTTCTGAATTGATTGCCGGATGATTATTTTTTGAAATATCAAGTATTTTTCTATAAAAATGGATTGTTTTACAATACATTGTTTGTGCTTAAAGTTCCTTTAAAACTAAAATAAATAGTGGCAGTATTCTACACTTATTGAAGATGATCTAGATATAATTTTATACTTTTGCAGTAGAAAAACTATTTACATTCTATTAAGATTATATTGTATTTAAAATTAAAATATGTATAACATTTTGTCGCATGTAGACAATTTATGAATATTTTTATAACTCGATAATAACTTTTCACTATTGTGTATTTGTGATCAAAAACACATTTATTAAAATAAATGTTAGTATACAGAAATAAATATGTATATGTATTTCAAAGGATGATTGATATTTATATTGTTGATTTTATTAAAGTGTAGGTTTCCTTCATAGTAAAAAAAATGCTTTTGTAAAGTAATTCATGAATTGCTGCCAAATCAAACATTTGATTATCATTGAGTGTTGTGTAATATGAAAATAAAAATGTATTATTATGAATTGATTCACTGACAATAAGTATTCATAAAACAATTTACTTTAACATGTTTGGTTTGGCTCGTAAACTTTCTACAAGCTTTTAAGTAATTGTATTGCTGTGTAGCATTTACTGTGTATAAATACTGTATTTTGTGTTAAGCAACATAGATTTGATGGAATTGTGATCTGGTTTTCCAAATCAAAATAAAAAGCATGTCTGTAAAGTTTTTTCATTAATTCTTATTATCGAATCAGTCGGAGTTATTATTGAAACAAGCAAAGCATTATTAGTTATAACATATACACATAGAAGAAGGGAATATCAAAGAGGTAATTTTAGTAAAAACTTAAATCAATAATAGGTAATCAAAAGAGTAAACAGAGTTGTGGAGAATCAAGGAAATTCTTCTTCTTCAAGGAAGGAAACTTCTATATCTATTTTAACATATTATTAACTGCAACAACATTTTATTAATATAATAATAGCATATTATGCTCTCTTTGTCACATTCATTTTAATAAAAGTAAAATATTATCAAATCAATTTGGTAATAATATTACATTAATAACATATTATGTTATGTAGATATAAGATATTCATATGTATATGTATCTTTATCAACTACTTATTATTCAATGTTATTTTAAAAAACTTGTTTTAGGCAGAATATTGAAATCAACAAATTACGTCATGCCAAATTAATGATGTGAAAAAATTTTCAAAACATTTTCATTCCATGAAGTGACTAAAAATATTACTAAATCCAATTTGAGCAGGAAAAATTTTGAATAGAAAAAACGGCTTCTATAGTGATTTAGAATGAATATAAAATACCAATAAATTTATTTTTTAATTTAATTTAATAAAAAAAATCAAAGGTTTACAATCACTGTTGTGTGAAATGTCAAAATCAGCTGTTGTGACACAATATTCAACATTGAAGTCCTCTGCATAAAATCTAGTTTATATTTTACTTTTAAATCAATTTAAATATCTAATGTGTATATTTTTTTTTGTTTAAAACTTAATTAATTGAGATCTAGCAAAAATCTTATTCGTAAAGCAGAATCTAACTATAAAATGATTATATTGAGCAGGTGAGTACTTGCAATACAAATTATTTATTTAATTACTTTAAATGACTTTATTGACTTTAAATTATATTTTTATCATTATATATTTTGATAAACATAACCTTAATTTTCTTGCAGACGCGTTAATTTTGTTCGCTCTCTTCAGCGAATAAATCAACCGGCTTTGTTTGTAAAACTTGCAGAGCAAAAGTATGTAAACACAAAAGATGTACATAATCAGCAATATTCTGAAGATGTATACAAATGGAGAAAAATATTAGGATTCACTCTGGGTGGAATAGGATCTTATATTTTATTAAGTAGGTCACTTCTAATCTTACGAGTCAGTATATGTATAATGTAAATTAAACAATTTTTTTTCATTTAATCAACTAGAAGATAGATTTAAAATCGATGCCGCTGAAACAATTTCTTCAAAAGCAATAAGATCTGGAAAACAGGCCCACGAAATCATCGATGAGCTGCCAACCTATGATTACGATGAAGTTTCCAAGCATACAACTGAGTAAACTAACCGGAGAGTTAAATTATTCATTTATTTCAGATTGTAATTTTTATACATTTTAGAGAAAATCGCATATGGGTTACTTATAAATTTGGAGTTTATGATATAACTGATTTCATTGCTAATCATCCCGGAGGAAAACAAATATTAGAAGCAGCAGGAGGCGCTATTGATCCATTTTGGGACCTTTATCAGCAACACAATCATGGCGAAGTTCTCAAAATACTTGAATCCTTGCGAATCGGTAATTATATTGTTTTATAAGCTTCCTGATTTTTTACACATATTTTATATTCAAACAAGGAAATTACAAGGACGGAAGCATCGGGGAAAGAAATGACAATTTATGGAGCAACCAACCAAAAAGAGATCCCCGTTTAATTGTGCGGTCCGAGAGACCTTTTAATGCTGAAACTCCTAAAGAGGATCTCGGATCATCATTCATTACTCCCAAGTTCGATAAACTTTTATAAATATAAATTTAGACATTTTGTATTTTCTCCAGTCATTTGTTTTATGTCCGCCATCATTTGCCAGTACCAGAAATAGACATGGAAAATTATGAAATTGTGATAAAAGCCCACCAAGATGGTCATAAAGAAATCAAATTGACTCTAGAAGATCTTAAAAAGTTTCCAAAGCACACAGTAACAGCTTCTTTGATGTGTGCTGGAAATAGGCGATCTCAAATGAACAAAGTATGATTCTTGCACATTTTATACTTATTTTTTGGTTATGTAGTTAAGGAATAGTAGAATTTTGATTGGTAGTTTAATAACAGTAAAAATATACCTGTATACACTCACATTTGAGGAGCAGTTACAATATCAAAGTACAGAACCATTTTTTATAATATGAATCGGTTATTTCAATTATTAAAATTCATCCAAATACAAAAAAAAAAAAAAAAATTGAGCTGTTACTGTTTTTTTAATGACAAAAATCAGTGTAATCTGTTTCCATGTAATGGTAACACAAAGACTGTAAATCCTTGTTTTGTATAGAAAGAAGTTAAATTACATTGCTGAGAGGTTTTCTTTGAATCACTCAAAATCAATAATTCCTCGCTTAACTGGTTTTTGATGAAATGATTACAATATTATAAAATATTTCAGTATAAGCAAACTAAGGGATTAGAATGGGGTCCGGGTGCTATTGGGACTGCAACATGGAGTGGTGCAAAATTAAAAGATGTATTGGAATCTGTCGGCGTGCAAGCAGATGAACATCGACATGTCCAGGTTTATTTTTAAACATTACATTCTTGACCGAACGAAACGAACTTGATTAGTAATAGATATGTATTAGTTTACTGGACTAGATTTAGATGCAACAGGAAATCCATATGGAGCATCTATTCCTTTAGCTACAGCTATGAATGAGCGCAGTGATGTTATTCTTGCCTATGAAATGAACGGGTATTCAATTCCACGAGATCATGGCTATCCTGTACGAGCATTTATTCCAGGAACTGTAGGCGCAAGATGTGTAAAGTGGCTTAGTAAGTTATTCAACTAATATATTTCCAAAAAGCGAGTTTTAAAAAAAAAATGTAATCACCAATACAAGCATTACTCACATCCAATATTATTAACATGGTAGAATTGTTGAAACATGTGTTATCATATCTTATAAATATCATCATTTTTACTATAAAAACACTTACATAAATGAAATCATGTGATTCCATTAACAATAATATTTTCAAAAGACATCACCTGACATCCATTATGCAATCATTACATGATTTGCTTCGTTAACATTTTTGGTTCAATTCATTTGATAACTGCTATCAATTTGTATCAAATAAAAAATACTTCGAATAATATGTATTGGTATTTAAAGGTAGTATTTCAATAAGTGATTCCGAGAGTCTTTCACATTGGCAACAACAAGATTACAAAGGCTTTCACCCGAATGTTGATCCAACTGCAAAGGATTATAAAAAATCCACAGCCATACAATATTTACCGGTAAACTCGGCAATTTTAAATCCTGAGGATGAAAGTGAAGTAACTCCGGTTGATGGCTTTGTCGAAATTACAGGTACTAATAATACATTCATTGCAGTAGGAAATTATACTAAAACTTACAATATTATAGGATATGCATGGGCTGGCGGCGGTCAGAAGATTCTTCGTATTGATATTACTTGTGATAAAGGACAAAATTGGATGGATACTGAAATCACAGACCAAGATAAAATGCCCGCTGGCCGTCATTGGGCTTGGACATTGTGGAAAGCAAAGATACCAGTCGCCAAAGGACAGGAAGAGGTAAGCCTTCTTTAAATTAATAAATGAAAATTAATAATTTAATTCTATACTTCCAATATAGATGGAAGTGTGGGTGAAAGCGATCGACTCAAACTACAATAATCAACCAGACAATGTCGAAAACATTTGGAACATTCGAGGAGTATTGAATAATTCCTTTGATAAAATTAAATTCAAAATAAAATAATGCATTTATGTATTTGACAATGATATTAATGCATTTATATGTTTTTTTTATTTTTTGAATAAATTTTATTTTTGTTAAATTGGTGTTTTTTATAAGAATCGAATACATTAATGTATGTTATTGTAAAACATTATTTTTTTATTAATTGAGTAATAGTCAAATTATGCATATTTATAATAATTATAAATTACTGCAGCATACCATAAAAAATTTAAAATGAAGGATCCTTCAGCTGCAGTACACAGATTTATTAAATGTATATATGGTTTACTAAAATAATCCGATGTAAAGATAGTTTCAAACCAAAACATTTTTACTAAATATATTTTTTTTTATTAGAAATTGAAAAAATTAAGAGTAATCGATACTTTTAGTTCAGGTTCATTTCCTGACAGTGGACATGTAATTTTGTCATCATCTGGTCCACATGGTATATAAATATCAACACTTGAGTGTGTAAATGGCTCATTGGTAAGAATGGTCGACTCGCACACAATGTAGCCCAGGCTTGAATCCCGATATTGATCATCGAGTCAATAAAAAAATCATCCATCTGTGACAAAGAGTGATGAATGACATACAATATAGTGAGATTATTTATGGATTTTTCTAAATTTAATTATGATATATCATAATGGAGTAATTTATATCCAAATCATTTTGCGTGTTGAATATATTCAATTGCAGCAACATTTATTATAAGTATAGTATTCAAAATAGTAATAAATTATTGATATTGAGCTTTTATCAATTTAGCTGGCAATTTAATTGGTGAAAACAAGAATCGTATGACTTTTTAACAAATTATCAGAGAGAACGTATGATGTTTTCCAAATTCATAACATTGGCTAATTAATATCATACGACACCTTATAATCATCTTTGTATTTTTTAAACAATATAAGGGTCAATTTAAATACACATTATCTCATGTTCGTTCATCATTCGTCTTCCAGCAGTCATACAGAACAGCTGAGATTCGATTTGTTCGACAGTGTTCCTAAAGAAACAGTTATGGCAACAGACAAATACTCGGGAGAGATTATTGGAAATGGTGATAAAGATTCCGTCCAAATAAAAGAGGTAGTGGATCTAAGACTCGATGATCGCATCTACCAATTCCCCATTGTTTGGCTCAGAGACAACTGCCAATGTGATGAGTGTTACAGTGCTGAAACCACTAGCAGAATTATTTTGTTTCAAAATTTCAATATCGATGCCAAACCCAGCAGATTGAAAGTAGATCAAAAGGCAAAGAATGTGGAAATTGAATGGGAAGACGGACATGTCACTCACTTCTCGTTCAGCTGGTTAAAATACCGTAGTTTTGAATTGAGCGATAGAGAACAATACACTAAGACTTACTATAAATTGCCAAGAATATACTGGACAACAAATGATTTTAAGGATATTTTCAAAAAGTTCAACTATAATGATGTTCTTAATAACGACAAAGACCTGTACGATTTTCTCAGTAATATGAGTATTTACGGAATGGCTTTATTGGAAGGTGTGCCAGATTCGCCCAATTCTTGCCGCAACTTGGCTGCCAAATTTGATTTCTGGAAGAGAACACATTATGGTGAAGAATTTATTGTTCATTCAAGACCTGATGCTACAAATCAAGCTTATGTTCCTGCTACTTTACAATTCCATACTGATTTGCCCTATTACGAATACAAACCATGTGTCAACCTATTACACTTCGTAACCCAATCAGACAACGGAGGAGAAAACATTTTATGTGACGGTTTCTACGTTGCCAACTACTTGAGAAACAACGAACCCGACGTCTATGAGATTTTGTCCAAGACATGTGTTCAATGGGAAGATTTTGGACAAGAGAACGGAAGTATTTTCCACCCAATGTACCGCAGTCCAGTCATTTGTGAAGACGTTGAAGGAGTGATCACTAAGATTAACTACTCTATACCACAAAGAGGAAGTCACTTCAATCTCCCCGTAGAAAAAGTCAAGCCTTGGTACAAAGCCTTGAAGAGGTTCTCAGATTTGCTGTATGAAAATGCTTCCTACTTCAAGGTGTCTCCTGGTACGATGCTCACTTTCGACAATGGAAGATTGGTCCACGGAAGAAGTGAATACAAAGATTCACAATGTAATGAAAGATACGTAATTGGTTTATATGTCGATTGGGATGCCATCGATTCAAGAATAAGAATCTTGAGTAAAACTCTCAATTTATAAATATTTCAAGCTATATTTTATTTTTCTCTGTAATAAATTCTTATTATAGAAGGGTGAATGTTATAAAAATCAAGAATTTACTAGATTAAGATTTTATAATAAATTATAATCATTAACTGTGATTTGTTTTTCAATGACTCCCGTAGTACAGTATATCCGAAGAATGAAAATTATGAAAACAAATGAGTTACATGAGTTTCCGTAATAAAAAAATCTTAAAATGAAAAGTATATTTTGGATTGTGGATGTAGGTGAACGAAATTTCAATGTACCTTGAGGTAAGTTGGTAATAAACTATGAAAATCAACAATAAGTAATAAGCATAACCGAAACTGATAAATAAGTACAAGGGCTTATTGTTCTACAACCTATTATCTACTTAGACTTAATTATCTACTCAATAAAAATAAGATTCATCTTCCATAAACACAATTACGTTTGTGCAATTGCAAAGGTGTGAATGTAAAAGAGGTCTTTACTGAAAAGTGATTACTAAAAACTATTAATGAAACTGATTTTACTACATAAATGATATTCCTATTTATTGTGTATAAAAATAAAGGCTAGGTATAGATAAAATATTTTTACTCCGTATATATGTATGTGAGATGTGATCAGCGATCAGCCTCAAAATCAGAGCTGTCAGTTGACAGCTGCACGTGTCAGTTGGAGAGTGAGAGGCAACAGCTGAGATTCTAAGATTCTATAACAATGACTGAAGCAAAAGCAGAAGAAGACAATGGAATCACGCTGGAGCAACAAGCCAAACTATTCCTCATCACAAGGAACCTCCAAGAAGTATATATAAATACTCTATGATGACATTATTAGCAAAGTCAGATAAATAATATGTTTCACTGCACTCCAGGTTCTCGGCGAAACCAAATTGGTAGACATTTTGAAAACGAGAGATGTCAGCATTTATTGGGGAACTGCAACTACTGGCAAGCCTCACATTGCTTACTTCGTTCCGATGCTGAAGATCAATGACTTCCTCAGAGCCGGTTGTGAAGTAAGTTCCTACTCTCATCGTCCAATCATTTTGGCGCCATAATTCATTGAATCATTTTATTAGGTGACTGTTTTGCTGGCAGATTTACATGCGTATTTAGATAACATGAAAGCACCATGGGAGTTATTAGTCCATCGAACTGAATACTATGAAAAAATCATCAAGGCTATGTTATCTTCTATCGGAACACCTCTCGATAAATTGAAGTGAGTTATACCGATTGTTATTATCTCAGTGCTTGTGCAGATTAATTGATTTCTTGATTCAAACATTGAAGGTTCGTTCGAGGTACAGATTATCAATTATCTAAAGAGTACACATTGGACGTATATCGATTGAGCTCAATGATAACAGAACACGATGCGAAGAAAGCTGGTGCTGAAGTTGTCAAACAAGTGGAATATCCACTTCTCAGCGGTCTATTGTACCCAGGCATGTTCAAAATATTATAATATCTCTTTATTTCATATCTAATCAATACTACCTATTAGGCTTGCAAGCTTTAGATGAAGAGTATTTGAAAGTCGATGCTCAATTCGGCGGAGTCGATCAAAGGAAGATCTTCACCTTGGCCGAGAAATATTTACCATCACTAGGTTATGCCAAACGCGTGCATTTGATGAATCCAATGGGTAATTTCCAAAATATACAACACTTTCACATTTTATTACAATATTGATTTTAATTTCAGTACCGGGATTATCGGGCGGTAAAATGTCATCTTCGGAAATAGATAGCAAAATTGATTTACTCGATCCACCATCAGCAGTTAAGAAAAAGTTAAAAAAAGCCTTCTGTGAACCTGGAAATATAGCCGACAATGGACTCTTGGCTTTTGCGAATCACGTATTATTCCCATTATTAAAAGAAGGCGAAGGTAAAATAACTAGCATTGATAAATATAACAATTCCCTATACACATTTTTACTGTTTTATAGTTTTTACGATCAAAAGGAAAGAAGAGTACGGTGGAAATATTGAATTCAAAGTTTACAAAGATCTCGAAGAGTCATTTGCAAAGGAAGATGTGCATCCCGGTGATTTGAAACAGGCCATCGAAGAAGGAATCAATAAACTCTTAGCGCCCATTTTGAAAACATTCGAAGAGCCAGCGTTGACAGAACTAGCAAATAAAGCTTACCCGCCTCCTGGTAAACCTACCAAGGACAAAAAGAAAAAATGATCTGCGTAACCTTTCATATTCCATCAGTATGAAGCGAGAAACAAATTATTTTTTAATAAAATTTTATTTATACAATCATATTTTAATAAAAATCCACACAGAAAAGATTCAATCATTAATATTGCCGCAATAAATTAGCAAAAATAATATATTTTTATTAACTGCGGCATTACTATAAAGTCTGTAAACTATAAATTTGCACTAACAATCCACCAATATTTATATCGTCCATTGGCACAATACATTTTTCATCATTTGATTGTTCATCTTTGTGAAAAATCATTGGAAAGTGTTCTAATGCAACGTCTTTGTGCAATTGAAGAGCGACTGATTCTGTAGTGAAAATAAGTATTTGAAATGTGCTGTCGTGGGGAACTTTCTTCACAGCTTCACCAGAGCATAATAGTTTGTAACAAAATGCTCTCATCATTTGTTCACATTTTATATAATAATCATCGGTGGAGAGGTTTGTTTCTTTTTTATTATTTACAAAGGCGAAACAAAACCGCTGAATTTCGGATCCATTGCAGTCCTTAAAACATAAAGCTAGTTTTTTCACAGTCCCCACAGCAAACGTGGCCTTGATAGTTCTGAGACATCCGTTGATGTAACTATTGACATCCGGATGTATACAAATCTTAACTGGGGAATTGTACTTTTTTCGACTTTCAAATATCTCTTGTGGGTAAATATTCGAAAGATATATTATATTGTGCAGTGCAACTTCTAAAAATTCCAGCAGGAAGTCTGTATTTGGAAATTCCATCCCATTCGTATAAAGACGACAGTTTGACAGCTGTCAATTATCATGCAAGTTGCCAGATTGTCGTAACATAAATATATTTAAACATTGAAAATTAAAACTATTATAATTATCATAATACAATTTCAATGATTTTAAATGTACTTATATAGGGTTATTCTGTTAAGCAAATACTGTTATTATTTAAAACATGCAATAAAGGAATCGCCTGACCTGTCAATCGAAGATAATAATATTATTGTGGTCCAAAATGTTATCGTCATAAGTGATAATATGAAAACTGTAATTATAGCACGTACTCCGGTTAATTATTACAAGCGTTGAATACCGGAACAGCAGTGGTGTGATCATTTTTATCTCTTGCAAAAGCTAAACTTGTTTTATTACACACAGTCACAGTGGTGCTGTAGCCTTCTTCGTGATCACTGATACAATGTCTTCAGTAATAACCAGATCCAGGATAATATTCAACAATCTGAAAATACTTGCTGGCAAAAAAGTATTCAACAACTATTCCAAAATAAATCCAAACATTTGTGCTCTCCACAAAAATGAGGGCATGACACGGTTTTTTTCTTCGGGAAGTTCTATAAATTCTGTGAAATTTGACAGTGATTATTTGAATGTTTTTACCGGCAACCAATGTGAAAAATTTCCCTTGGTATGGTTAAGGGATAACTGCCAATGCGAAAAGTGTTTTCATCCGGATTCACAGAGTCGAATAGTACATTGGAAAACATTCGACATTCACACCAAACCCATTGATGTTTCCACAAATAACGATAAAGTCAAAATAACTTGGAATGATAACCACGTATCGGAGTATTCATTGAAGTGGTTAATCAATAGAAGTTTTTCGAAAGAAGGTCAGAGGTCATTTTTGCAGACGAAATATAAACCAAAAAAAATTATTTGGAACCAAGACAACTTCGATACAATCTTTAACAGTTTCAATTACAAAAAGATTATAGAAGACGATTCCTATTTGCACGAATGGTTAAAAAATTTGTGTGTTTATGGCGTTGCGCTAATCAAGGATGTACCGAATCTACCAGACTCTTGCAGAAATATATCTAAACGGGTTGAATGCATCAAAACTACTCATTACGGTGAAGAATTCATAGTGACGGCAAAACCAGGCACGACGAACGTTGCATACCTTTCCAGTAATTTGCAGTTGCACACAGATTTGCCTTACTATGAATATAAACCGGGCGCTAATCTCCTTCATTGTATGGAACAAGCGAAAGGTGAAGGCGGTGAAAATTTATTAGCGGACGGCCTGTATGTAGCGGAATATTTGAAGAAGAATGACAGAGTAAAATATGATATTCTTTCAAAGACTCCCGTTGATTGGGAAGACATTGGCCAAGAAAACGGTAACATATTCCACAGTCTCTACCGTTCACCGGTTATTTTTGAAGACATCGATGGTGAAATAGTAAGAATCAATCATTCCGTGCCTCAGAGGAGCAGCCACTTCAATTTAAATCCAGAAAAAGTTATAGAATGGTACGACGCACAAAAGACATTTGTAAATTTGATCTACCAAAATGCCGCTACTTACAAGACCTCACCTGGAGAAATATTATGTTTCGACAACAGACGATTGCTCCATGGCAGAACGGAATACAGAGATTCTCCGGATAACACTCGGTACGTCATAGGAGCATACCTCGACTGGGATTATATATATTCCAGATACAGAGTCACCATGAACAAGTAATCGTTTATATTGTCTTGGAAAAAAATTGTTGTATCAATTAATCAAAAATAAAATTTCTGACTGAATATTACACATTTATTTCCATTTTAAATTACAATTCTGCTATATTTTATATCTAATCAGAAATTCCATCCAAACCCTGTAAATAATTTTGAAAATATATTATAATAAAACAAAGTAGTTACAATAAAATAAAGCAAATACTCACCACTGACTTGAAGTGATTTCCAGTTAATCTTTCATCCCTCATATAGTCCCTTCTTTGGGTGGGACTGTGCAAACACCTCCTGTATTTCTGATAAAATAAAACAATTCATTATTTACATTATTATATAATAAGGTAAAACCATTAGTAGATCATACAGTAACAAGGGGGTGTTGTGTTTCAATATGATCAAATCTATTTTGAAAGTAAAACATAAAGGAGAGAATAAGTGTTGAAGTAATTTGAAGATTTGGAAATCCTAAAGGAAGTAACGGGACGTGAGAGAAGAGACTTACCGTGTCATAGAGGAAGTTGTGGAGGTGTCTGTTGGCCAGACCTGGCGCGTACAAGGCCACTGTGATTATCAGGAAACTGGGAAGAATCTCGTACCACATCTTGGACTGGACTGTATTCACTGTACTGTACTACTGTGACAGACTGTACTGACTGACAGCTAACACCATTTATAGGCTGTTCAACACATCATCAATGTTCACATACCTAACATTAAACATAATCAATTATTATATCTTATTATTGCTTTCAATTATTGTTTTACACTTTTTTTATTCGAAGAAAAAACAATATTAATCTACAATATCAATACAATTTAAATTATAAAAATTTCAAATTTAATTAAATTTTCAACAAATTCAATAAATCTGGATATAAAGATATGATAATACAATTTATTTCGGTAGAAAAACAAAAAAAATCGATGACCGCGATAAATAAATAGGATCGTTGAGCATTGTAATAGTAATAAGGAGTGTCGGCTTTGTCAAGGATGAGTTCCGTGTGTCATAGTCAGCAGTTTCCCTGCGAAGGTCTGCAGCCAGTGAAGGCCACAGGCGCCGCTTCCTTCAGGTCCTCAAGGCCAGAAGCTGATGGCCGCAACACGATCATCGCCATCTTCGACTCTGGAATAGACCCTGCAGCTGCCGGTCTACAGGTTCTCTTCACTTATATCTTATATTTTACACTTTCAATGCTATGCCGGTATATATTTGTTCGATCTGTGTAATTAACCCTATTTACTATAATCATTTCCATTATTGATTTTTTTAAAGCTACTGTTGGAAAATCAATACTTTTATTTCTGATTTCATCAATTAAAAATATTGATTTCAGTTGACCAGTACCGGTGAAACTAAAGTTATTGAACGCTTCGACTGCAGTGGGTGCGGTGATGTCGATACATCCACCACTTCTTCGCTTAAAAATGGTTTCATTACTGGAATCACTGGTAGAAAACTTAAGGTAAAGATAATAATTACACCTAAACCAATCTTAATTTATAATTTTCAATTATTTTTATTATTATTGTTAGATCCCATCAACTTGGAAAAATCCAACCGGAGTTTGGAAAACAGGAGTTTTGTATCCATTCTTTTTATACCCTGCAGTATTAATAGAGAGACTGAAAAACCATCGTAAAGAATTTCTATGGGATCCCAAACATAAACTATCTCTTGCTTCTGCATGTCGGGAATTACAAGAATTTGAAGCTAAAATCGGTAAACCATAATGTTATCAAACCTCTATTTTTTTTAAATTATGATAGTGATTGTGTTGAACTTCCGATTTCTTTTAATTTTTTACTTCACAGTTCACAGTAAAAAAACTACTAAGAAGTCATTTTTATTGATGTTATAATTTTTTTCCAGTTCCAGCAACCACTCTCTCTCCGGATGATAAACTTAGAAAAGAAGATCTCGAAACCCGTATAGAAATTCTAAACTCATTAGAAAAAAAATTCAATGACGTTGGTCCCGCATACGATTGTATTGTTTTCAATGACGGACATGTTTGGAAGTAAAAAAAAAAAATACTACTGTGGAAATAATCATTTAAATGAATATTTTATTCTGTTATTATTGTAGAGCATGCATTGATACTTCAGAGGAAGGTATCTTGGAAAACGGTGTATTACTCGGAGAGTATAGCAAAACACACGAACACAAATATTTGACCGATTTGGATAAAATGACTGTAAGCATCAATGTCCATAATGGTGGAAACACATTAGAAGTAGTCGGGGTGTGTTGTAAGTCTACCACTCTAGAGCTTTCTTACAATTTAAAAATGCATTACAGTAAACTCCTGATTATCCAAGACAATTTGTAAAACAAAGCGTGGATTATTTGGGAATTTATTGTAGTATCCTAAAATGCTGATTTTGTAAATTATTATTTAGCTGGTCACGGTACTCACGTAGCCGCCATTGCTTCTGCCAATTTTCCCGATGAACCTGAAAAAAATGGCGTGGCACCAGGAGCTAAAATTATATCATTGACAATCGGAGACGGACGATTGGGTACGATGGAAACTGGGACCGCTATTGTGAGAGCATGCATCAAAGTTATGGAACTCAGTTCTTCCATGAAAATCGATGTTATTAATATGAGTTATGGAGAGCACGCCCACTGGTCAAATCACAGGTATTTAATTAGATATATCCCATATTTAACAAAAATTAGAAATAATGTATTTTACAGCCGTATAGGTAATATAATAAATGAAGTAGTCGATAAATATGGCATAGTTTGGGTCGTATCTGCTGCTAATAACGGACCAGCTCTGTCTACGGTTGCAGCACCGCCTGATATTCCTTTGCAAAATTTAATCGGTAACTACAAAAATGAAAAAGAATCTCAAAATGACTGGTTGTTATCATTGACTTAAAATTGCAGGGATCGGTGCTTATGTGTCGCCTGAGATGATGTCTGCTGCATATTCTATGCGTGCACAATTACCAGGAAATGCATACACCTGGAGCTCACGTGGGCCGTGTTCAGATGGAGCACTCGGCGTGAGTGTTTGTGCCCCCGGTGGAGCTATCACTTCGATGGCTCATTACACTTTGAGAGGTACACAACTGATGAATGGAACTAGCATGGCCGCCCCACACGTTTCAGGTGCCATCAGTAAGTACACAAAATACCATTCTATCAATGACAACTCGTCCTTAAGGGATATAATATAACAAATATTTCTATTAAACCCTTTACAATCTTTTTGTGGAAAACACGTTGAAACATTTCAAAACAAATTTTTATCTTATGAATTTTACTGCAGCCGTCTATAATAATATTAATACCTAAGTTTTTTTTTATTAGGTCTTATGCTGACAGCTCTTAAGCAAGAGAAACTACCATATTCACCGTACAGTGTGAAACGAGCACTGGAAAATTCAGCAACCTATCTCCCAGACATTGATGTTTTTGCTCAAGGGTGTGGTCTCTTAAATGTAGAAAATGCCTACAAAATCCTTTCATCTCATTACAATGCAATTGAAAGAGACGTCAGATTTGCCATTACCCGTGGGTCGGGATCGATGAGAGGGATATATTTCCGAGATGGAATTCAAGATAAACCAAAAGAAATTTCCATTAACATCGAGCCATACTTCTTGAACGATTTCAAAAATCCTGAAGGTAATATTTTGTCTAGTTTGTTAAATTATTAAAATACTAATACTGTGGTAATATTGCAGGTATTTGTGAGAACACAAAGAAGATTGATTTTAATCTAAAATTATCACTCAGCTGCAGTGCAACTTGGATAGACTGTCCTCAATATTTAGATCTAATGAATACATCTAGAACATTTACCATCAAGATCAATCCTCAATGTTTACCGCCCGGAGCTCATTTCGCTTGGTATGATTTCGCTTGTATTTCTGTAATTAATCATGATATAACAATTTTTAAGAATATGTATGGCATTGTTTATTAATGTATTGTTTTCACATATCTTTCAATCAACAGCAATGCTTCATCGAGCTGAAGATCTTCTTTTGATATTTTGCTAAGATGATCGAAGCACACTTTAGTTAGGATTTTATAATTACTCTAAACACATACACACAGCTAATATATATTTAAACTTTATTTGATGATTTTATTTTAATAAATATGCAGACACTTCAACTGTACATTACACTACTAAACAACACACTAACTATTAGCTTTTGTTTAAGAACATCCTCAATTCAAATTAGGATATTGAATTATATTTTATTTTGAAAAATTAAATAGGATTAAGGCATTCGATATGAAGTGTCTGGAAAAGGGTCCAGTTTTCCGTATTCCAGTTACCATTGTACAACCCGAGCTTCATTTCAATTCGCCTCCGAATCCTGAACTGATGGTCGAGAGTCATATATTCGAACCGGGACACATCAAGCGCCATTTCCTAATGGTTCCGGAACACGCAACTTGGGCAGTGATTAAATTATATCCGCAAGACAAAGTGGTCACTATGCGCATGCTGATTCATTGCTTACAACTGAAGTCGAGAATGAGTTGTAAACACTTGGAATATAAAAAATACATTACCATTACAACACCCACCGTGACAGCTTTATCATTCAAAGTTGAGGTATGCATTGTGTGTTAATGGATTTTTTCCTTAATTGTTATCATCATAAATATAAATCACAGGGAGGTCTGCTGTTGGAAGTGGTTCTATCGAAGTTCTGGGCCAGCTTAGACACAGTTAAGATGAAGTATACGGTCGAATTCCACGGTATTAAGCCGGACAGGTCCACAATTGTGATGCACGGAGCAGAAGGTGTACATTCCGTGTACTTGCGCTCATTGTTAAATGAAGAATATCTACCGCAAGCCTCGCTCAAGCATAGCGTTCAAGTGCTCAGGTATTACAGATAATTTCATTTGAAAAAACTTTAAATTAACCCTTTAAAAAAATATTTTAGACCCGCCGAATTTAAACTGTTGCCATTATCTGAGAGGGATGTAATCCCGCCAAATCGTCAAATTTACGAATTGACAAACACATACAATTTTCATATACCCAAAGCAACAGAGGTACTAATTTCAATATTTTAACTGTCAAACTGTTTTCACATTAATATTAATAATTGTAGATCACACCGAATGCGGCACTTTTAAGTGATGTTCTCTATGAATCGCAGTTCGAATCACAAATGTGGATGTTATTCGACGCAAACAAACAATTCCGCGGATCTGGCGATGCATATCCCGATAAGGTAAAGACATCTTGTATTAAATCGTTACTGCCAATGGATGTATAAATATCAAGAAGGCGAGTCTGAGTGAGACAATTATTTTTGCCTCTATCAAACTAATCTGCTTGGTCCTCCATCTTGATATTTATATATCCACTTATTATATGATAACTTAATCTATTTGACTAATCAAATTTTAATTATAGTACACTCTCAAAGTGGAGGTGGGAGATTATGTGTTGAAGTTAAACATCAGACATGAGAAAAAAGATTTATTGGAAAAGCTCAACGATATGCCCATTTTGCTGCAGCAAAAACTGGCGCAACCGATAACTGTTGACGTTTATTCGTCCAATGCACAAGTAAGCGAATTTCGTATCAGAACTTGAATAACAAACTTAAGAATGTTTATTATTATTATAGGCTTCGATCGGTGGGAAAAAAATCACCTCTGGAATAATTTCTCCAAAATTCTCTTTCCCAATCTATCTCGCACCAATATCCAACGACAAGTATTACAAGTTTTTAATATTTTTGTTGATAATATTTATACATTTGATTATTGTATTATAGGATTTGTAAAAATTTAACAATCGGGCAATACTTGACAGGCAGTATTACTTTCGCCAAGGACGAACATGGCAAAAAGGTGGATTCGTATACTTTAAAATATATCCTGCCTGAACCGGCTAAGAAAGCTAACAATAATAATGCAAAAGATAAAGATAAAACAAAGGCTGAAGAATATTCTAAAGCCATGCGGGATTTCAAAACTAATTGGATTGGGAAATTAGGTAGGTTTAAAATAAATAAACTGTTTTCATTATTCTAATGGATTTTATTGCTTTAGATGCGGAACAAGCTCAAAGTGTTTACGAAGAATTATTACAAGCCTATCCCGATCACGTCGGAAGTCATACAGCATTCTTGCAAACTCTGGATCCGTTGACGGACCTCACTAAACTTCCCGCCCCTTATTCGACTCCGGAAGTGGATAAGGTTATGTGTGAAAAAATTATTGGCATTGCCGATAAAGTAATATCAGCAGTCGAGCAAGACAAACTACTCGTTTATTTTGGAATGAAATCTGACAACAGGCCCGATGCGGCCAAGATTAAAATGTATGTAATAACATAATAATATATATTACATAATAATATGTAATAACAATTTAATAAAATTGATTTATATTAAACACAATTCTTATGATTTGAATATTTTAGACAAAAGGAAAAGGAACGAACATATTTGTTGGAGGCGTTCAACAAAAAAGGAATAGCCCTTTGTAAAATGTTTTTGATCTCGAGGGATGACGTGAAAGAGTCCAACGTGTTTTTGGATCAAATCAAACAACTCTTTTCCGATGTACTTAAATTCACAGAAGCCACCGACAGCAAAGTAATTATTAAATCACATAGCCATATGATAAAGTATTTATATGCGATTTATTCAACAGGTTGTTCACTTTGCAATGTGGCACAGCGCCGTTTTGGAGCAGTGGGGTCGCACTATGAAATTCCTCGACAAGATAGTCGAGGACCGCCCCCTTAAAGAAGTGGACAAAATGTTAATCAAGATATACTCTGGTCTCGACTGGCAACACGCCGTCGACTTCACCACCACTAGCATCCCAACCAGGTTTCCCACTGCTTACCCATTGTTTTAAGCAATTTAATTTTTTATAAAATATTAGGTCGTCCCAAAAGTCTTTACGTTTTACGCATGTACATTGCGTCTATTGATGAGACCTGGCCTTTTTGACATTAAAATTGTCCATTTGTTGACAATATTTTTCAGTCGTGATCATCTGACCTTCCAATAGCTCATAATAAATTATGCCTTTGATATCCCACCAGATAGACAACATAACTTTTTTCGGATGTAATCCTGGTTTTGGTGTAGGAACTGGAGACTGTTTGGGGTTTAACCACTGCCTTTTGCGCTGAGAATTAACGTACAAGATCCACTTTTCATCTCCTGTGATCAAATAATTCAAGAATGGCTCCTTCTCGTTTCGAATCAGTAACGATTGGCATATCGAAATACCCTGTGCGAGGTTGGCTTCACTCAGTTTGTGAGGGACCCATTTGCCACAAGTTGACACCTTACCCATTTCTTTTAAATTTCTATGAACTGTTGAAGATGGAATTCCTAGACTCTGTGATAGCTCTCGCACTGTTAAACTAGGATCTGCTTCAATAGCAATTTTAATATCCTCATTTTTATTGGCTTTTGGTCTACCTGACCTGGGTAAATCTTCTATACAGAAATTCCCAGACCTAAATTTTTTGTACCATAACTGGCACTTCCTTAGCTTAATTGCATTCTCTCCCAATGCTTTACAAATGTTTTCGACTGCAGTAATGCTATTGTGTCCAAGTTTGAACTCATACAGGATAATGGTCCGTAACTCATTTTCGTTGATCTCTGGTGACATTGTTGTTTTGGGGTCTATCCTTAGAAAAAAAACCTTTTCACTGCACTATTAACTCAACACAACCACTACCTATGGACACCAAAACAACACTGAAAATATGTTTAGTTTTCGAATAGTTATGCATGTTGCAAATACATGATTTCGGCGTAAAGACTTTTGGGATAACCTGATACATACATCTTTTAACAATTTCCAGTATTTATAAACATTATAATATTCATGTTATTTTTTTTTTTTTTTGCTGTATTATTCGGTATTCAATAAATTCATACAGCATTATTTTTTATTTATTCAATCACCCAGCCATTGGTACGAATACAAAGTCATATTGTACTAATGAATGTTTATTTTGTACATTTTCCAATAAGTTTTAAAATTCCTACTACAATATACAAATATTCAACAAAACAGTATTGTGTTTTCTATGTGGAGTTTTACAATATATGTAGTCACGTGTTTAGTTTAAGGTCCCATGTTATAGTGTATGTATGTTGTCAGCACTAAATGTTGTGAAAATGTATTGGCTATCTATAAAAATATTATTATGAATGTTTCAATTGTCTATGTATTATTGGTAAAAAAAATTATATTCAATAAAGGAATGTGAAATGAAAAGTTATGAAAAGCCATAAAAAAAAATTATATGTCCCAAATATATGTGTATGTAGATTGAAAATAAATATCATTAAAGCAACTAAACTTAATTTTATATTTAAAATCACTTTCGCATTTTCAGCAATCAATATTACAGGAACAACAAAAAAATTCAAGATATTGTGCTAGATCTTAAATTAAGGTGTAAAAAATGTAAATTTAAAATTTCATTGAAAAATTGTGGATCATTATAAAAAAATAAATACATTAAATTGTGAAGGCATAAATATTTGATCTAAATTCATTTGATTTGATGATTTTTAAGGAGTGAATTTTTGCATAAGCATTGTAAAAATTTCTAATGGTAACAAAAAAATTCCAGAAATAATTAATGTGTTATTTGATATAAATTAAAAATTTGGAACTATACTTCGATCTCAACATCACTAGTGTTATCGTTTTGGGACAGACTGTGAGGTGATTGATGATAACCGATGCCGTGAGAGACAATATTATTGGGGGATGAAACATCGGTATCGAAATTCGGAGATAAAGAGTCACAATCTGATTGAGCCGAACTTGGAGACACATCTTCATCCATCATTATAGCTGCAGGTAACGAAGCCGACACTTCTTCTAATTGACTCATATAAACTAAAACAATTAATAAAATATAGGTACAAATGCGGAGATAATAAATACTGGTAAATATTACACCAACCATTTATGTTGGGTTTTATATCAGGCTCTTCGAAGGTTATCGGAGTTATTTCTATATTTTCAGATAAACTTTCATCAATCTCATCAGGAAGTTCTTGTTTAACCGGTAAAAGTATTGGTAAATTGTCTAACAGCGGAATGTGAGGCCGAACCTAAAATAAAAAAAAACTTTGTTATTCTTTTCTTGATGAACTATTTCATATAAAATTAAAGAAAAATTAATTTGCAGTATAAAAAAATTTAGGTTTCATAAATCAATATATAAAAATTAAGACTCGTTAATAATAAGACTTTAAATGTAAAAATTGTTGTTCCAATAAATTTATATTATTAGTGAGAATAAGTTTTCGCAAATCTATCATCACATTTTTTATTTTATAAAGAACTTTTTTTTTTATAATGTGTAACCTGAACCAACTTATTCTTTATATGCTTAGCAAAAATATATTTAACATATTGATTAAATGAATTTTAATGATCATAAGAAAAGTTGATAAATTAAAATCAAAATGATTGACTGAATTTATATTATGGGACTTTGAATAAGTATAGAAATCAAATTAAATACCTTGACTCCGTTCGGACGGTGGGGATTTCGGCAACCTTTACATTTACACTCACTGCAGGCTTTGCTGTCCACATAACACGGACATCGCTGACCACAACATGTAAGTTTGCCAGGCGTTGCAGTCGCATTGCCGCACCGACAGCCTTTCCGTTTATTTGCAGAAGACCGAGATCGATAAGTTGGTTTTTTGAAATTCGACTGGTTGTTCTAGAAGTAAAATGTAAATGAATACTATATCATTGTGTATTATTATTCTAAAATTACTCACGATTATATCCGATATGGAAGTTTCACCGGTCGCTTCCCTCCCATTGGCGTCGTCGACGGCTTTCCTCTTGATGGTTATTTTGCCTGATCCCGAATAGAGTACAGAATAAAGAGAGGAACCGTTTGAGAGCGTTTTAATAGGCGGAGAATCTCTTGAAGATTGCATGTCTGCAGAGCTACCGGATTGTGTTTGAGTCGAAGAGTTTGTATAAACGCAAGGCAAGATGCTGTAAGCGGAACGAGATAAGCCAGGAGGGCTCTCGTAATCCTCATCATACTCGGCTCCTTCTCTTATGTGTTCCAGAAGGCCTGCTGGTGCCTCATTATTTGAAGAAGAGCTCTCTTTGCTGGCCTCTGCTTGTTTGACGAGTTCCTGGTATATTTCTGTCGTGAGGAGATATTCACAGAGTCGTTTATAGCACTGAAGCAAGATACGGATCTGGAATGGTGAAGAATAATATGAATGTATTATGTTTGATATGAAGTTAAATTAAGGTTTATAAGTGCGGTGATAGTGACCTGTCTGTTGGGCACATATCGTGCCTGCTGCCTGGAGCAAGCACAGCAGATCCTGGTCCTGGTGCCCCGACAGCTCTTGCAGACATGGTGCTGGCAGTACTCTTGCTCTTGCTCCTGTTCCTGTTCCTGTTCTGTCCCTGTCTCCGTCTCCTGCTCATCATTGTCTGGCTCCTGCTTGATCTCAAGTTCTGTCCCCGGCTCCTGCTTGATCTCTATTTCTATTCCCGGTTCCTGCTTGATGGTCCTGTCCCTGTCCCTGTCCTTGTCCCTGTCCCTGTCCTTGTCCCTGTCCCTGTCCTTGTCCCTGTCCTTGTCCTTGTCCCTGTCCTTGTCCTTGTCCTTGTCCTTGTCCCTGTCTCTGTCCCTCACCCCGACCGGAGTATGTGGTTCCCTCAGCAGATGGTCACAGACAGCACAAGACACGGCCTGCCTGAGATACGGCACGAGCCTGTACAGGTCAGTCCAGGCGTTAGTGGTGCTGGTATTGGTACCGATACTGGTAGAGGTACTGGTACCGACACTGGTACTGGTACTGGTGCCGATACTGGTACTGGTACTGGTACTGGTACTGGTACTAGTACTGGTACCGGTACTGGTGGCTGTGACTGTACCCTCGGTGGGCGGACAGTCCGTGGTGGTGTCGTGGTCAGTGTCGATAGTTCCTAGTACCAGCCGACAGGTGGAGACATACAGACTGGTTGCATTCATCTTCATAACAGACTTGACATGTTTACAAAGCAGACGCCATTCTGACAACCAGTGTTGTCAGCTCCGCTCGATAACTATTTATTCAGCACAATTTCTTTTATTTTCTTCAAAAAATCTCCTAAAGACTTTCTAAGAATATTTTCCATGTTTGTATCAATAACCCCTGATCATGTTGTTTAAGTAATATCCAAGTGATGCATATGCTTCAAAAATTCTTTACATCCGTAGTCTGTTTAGGATTTCATTAGATTTCCATCGTTTTTCTTCAATAAAATCAAATTTCTCACAGAGGTACAGCGGATGGAAATACAAAATTATCCACCACTTGACTTGGGTTTCCTAGATGTACGTCGCAGTACGTATATGGCGACGTACGCCTAGGAAACCATTCGATACTTTTCATAGCTAGGCCCTACGTGCTTTATAAGTAGGTATAAGCATCAACATAACGAGACAACAAGCAAGTAAAGATATAAAAATCATTATTTCAATAGTACCCAACTAGGAGGGGTACTTACATCTACTACTTCAGTATTTCGGAGATCTACTAAGCATAAATAATAATCGTTTTGAGGATATCAGGTTGTTTGTTTATAATCATAAATTAATGAAATAAGAAAACAATCAATCTAAAATACATCAACATATTTCCAATCAATTCAAATATATCTATGGGTACAAATATTTAGTTTAGACATTAAGATATTTAGAATAATAATCGACACCGCACCTACAACATTTCTCAAAAATAAATTTAAAGTCTCTCAAAGTCGCAATAGCTCCCGTTCGTATGCTTAATTGAGTTCAATTGAATGATCGTCTTTCAGATTCTGAGTTCGCGTTATGCAATTGCTTTAATTGATAGTTGCAACTGTAAGAAAGCAATACGTTCGCAAAAATGTCCCAAAATAATGATGTTTATACAATATGTAAAAATGAATTATCGACAAAACATATTGTTTATTTGGTTTTAAAATAAATTAACGACGATTTAATAATATTATGACGATCGCATGTCAAACAGTCATACAGGTTTCTTATCAAAATGTATATTTAATTACACCCAAAACATGATATCGCCCATCATTCCAAATACTTTCCAATATTTATAAATTGAATCTTTTAATTAAATTTATGATATTAAACTACAATAGTAGTGGGACATTGTCCTGAAGAAACGAATGACGCATTAATTGGTTAGAAGAACTTTTGACCTGTCGATCATCCGAATAATTGATTTGTTTCAATAAAAAATATATGTATGCATATGTATGAAAAGTAAATAAAAGCACCAAATATTATTACGCTAAGTAAACTGGTTTGTTTCAACATGTTTATTTATTATTACAGCAATCAAATCGAAATTAATGGAATTAACAGCGTTTGTCAATTGTTTTAGTGATTTTCGCAGAAGGTAAATGTTTTTTTTATAATACATACGAATTTGACACCCACTGGATACTGTCTTGAATATTTAAAAAAAACTATTGAATTTCTAGCAAAAATATGCCCACATTATATTATGAAAATAGACAAAATGTATGAAAATTATTCTTCTATTGCTTCTTTGTGACATTATTTTGTATATTTAAATAAAGATAATATTTTAACAACTTTTTATTTTTTGTTGTCATATTATAATATAGTGACGTTAAACGTATTTTTTATTGTATTGTGTATTTAAAGTGGTTTTTTTTCCTGAAAAGAAAAGCTGACAAAATTCAGGTTTAAACACTCATTGACATAATAATCAGAGGTCGGCTAAGTGGGTGCACTGTTTTGGAGCATTGGACACTGCGCGGGTTACATTTTTATTAAATTGTATTGTTTTATTTGAATTCTCTGATATTATATTATTGACAGAACAATCAAATAATAAAATTCAATATCTTTGGAATTTCCCATCCACCCTATATTTGGCCACATTCAATATTCTAATATTTTTTTTTGTATGATAATTTATGCGTAAAAATAAAACAATAGAATTTAGTAAAAAATATAACCCGCGCAAGAAAGGCACTAAACAGATATACATCAATGGCCGTAATCAATATAATAGTGCAAAGATTGTGTGCGTGCGGTCCGTAAAGTCTATTTGTACACACACGACTCACTAACACACTATTATATTGTGTAATACACTATTAAGTATACATAAATAATAAAAACTATACATAAATACATACATGTGTGTCATGTATGTATAGCGTTCTTATTTTGAATCGAACTCTCTCGTTATTTGGAAAGCCTGAAGAACTTTTAATGATGGAACTTGGCGTGGTTGAAAAGCCCTGGACAGGATGTAATACAGTAATGATTTGCGATGTCTTTGTTCAAACATTTCTTCTGTGATAAGAGGCAGAAGCCACGGCTTGTATTAAAGTATGGCTGGTCAGTTGCATTGTGTTCTTCATCCGGATAAGATTGATAATAAAGCGTCGCGGCGCTAAGAAGAGGGGCGCGCTGTTCCTTCATCAGTATGACACGGACCTTCACACAGACGACATCTCTTTATTGATATTACATTATGTACACACATCAGGCCGACCACTAAATTGGCCTGATTGACTCTCATCCTGTCTTCTGTATTCCAGTGATACATACATAGCATGTGCTAATTGCTGATCGGGCATGTTTTAAAGTGAATTCAACGCACGAGATCTGGTAAGTTTTCCTGCTTTCCTCCACTCGAAATTTATAACAATATACCCAGTGATATAATATTACAAATAAAACAGTATTTGTTTACAATATATTTGTAATTAAAAGTCGATAATTGTGCTTGTACAACAAACACTGATATCAAATGTGATATACGTGCAGAGGCGAACTAAGCTTCTCTTATAATTTATTGTAATGATTAAAACAAACAGCTTTCAAACAAGAATAGTGTGTTAGCGATTCGTATTTGGTGTACACGCATACGCACCGCACGCAAACACTATTATATTAGCCGAAAATTAAAATTTCTATATTATTCTCGCGTCTTTATATTACAAGATTGGTTATCACACGCTACGCCCACATTTCGTTCAATTGAAAAATAGTCTTGTCGCATTATTACAGCACTACTATGTGTTTAATATGTTTGTAGAGGAAATTGTAGTTTGATTTTCATAAGAAACAAAGAGTAGCTCTTACCATAAATTACGTACGCGGTGATTTTTCACCGTAAATTAACATAAAAATAACTAATATATGCGCAAGTCTATGTATTTTGAAATGCCTACGCCAAAGTCCAAACAATGTATCGTTGTGTTTTACAAAATTTATTATTTATAATAATGCAAGTCGGCTTGTTTTACTCATTGGTTGTGATTTTCTTTCAGTAATAAATACTCGTTCAGTGCGCATATTGTGTATTTGAAATACGATAACAAAATCTTATAAACATGAATCATTTGCCGAGTTTTGTTTTGACATTATATCACGTAATAGGAAATGCAACATCAGCATTGCTTTCGGGAAACTTATTATATCATTCTGAGAATTTATTCTAAACGTTTTTATATTTTGTAGATGATGAATTCCGCTATAATCTATAGAGACAAACCAATTAACTCTCTATACTAAGGCACCTGTGAATTTTACGTATAGATTTTATTAAATATAGTCCGTATTCGAGGGTTCTGCTTATATTATGGAGTAATGTTTTATTTGTCTCTATAGAGAGCGAATAGACTATATACATATTTTGGGGAAATTAAATATTAAAGCTTTATACATTGGGAAATAATTTTTTGCTTATGCTCTTAATCATCAATATATTGTTTTTTATCACTTAAATACCTCAATTAATTAAATGAGTTAACTTCATTGGAAGAGAGATAGATGCTTTATTTATTTGTGCAGTGAGAAAAGATCAATAAAGAATCTCCAAACTACGTATTAAACAGACCTAGTCTAAGTGGATGTGGTAAACTTTGATGTATTCGAGCACTGCGATGATTTCCTTAATATATATATATATATATATATAGGAAATCATCGTTTAATATAGATGTTATATTGAATTATTTGAATATTGTATTATTTTATTTACACAAAACATTATATTATGATATACATCTACACTTATCATACATTAATTATTAAATTCATGGGATAAACTATTGAGTTTTAATGCAATTTTATTAATATAATTATGTTATAAGATTGTTCTGTTTTAATATCCAATAATTCAAATAGAATAATCCATTTTAGCATATGATAAAAATGTAAGCCACACAGTGCTCTACAATTGTAAACCTGTTTTTTCACCCTCTTTGCCGTGTATTTTGGATTAAGATATATGTATTTTTATTTTTTATGGACTATTAATTTGAATTGAGTTCAATTTGAAAATGTGTTCCAATTGTTTAATTGAGCTCTTCAATTAGTGAACAAGAAACTGACGCATCAACCAACTCCGTCTTGTAATATTCTCAATACCTAAAATAAATTATATAAAAAATACATCAATATCAATATGTACTTCAAAATTATTCACTGAAATTTCCACTTAAAAATAGTATAACGCGTTTTCTGCGATTGCGTCAAAACAGTCTCACTTTTTATCTTTGCCTTTTCAAATTTGATAGTAAATAACATTGTAAAATATCGATGAATCACTCATTAGCAAACCTCGGCCAAGAGGGTGAAAAAAACAAGTTGGATATTAACAGAACAATGTTATAACATAATAATATTCATAATATTGCATTCAACTTTATAGTTTGTCCCATGAATATAATAATTATGATAACTGTAGATGTGTATCATATAATGTTTTGTGTAAATATCACAGAGTTAAAATAAAATATTATCGTTGCAGAGCTCTAATACGTCAAAGCACTTGCTCATTAGCTACGTTTATTGGTTAATTTTGATTTAATTATTTAATTGATGAGCCCGCATTTAGTTAAATATGAATACGGTGAAAGAAAAGTTTATCTCAATTTGATGATAATTCAGTTTTTTTTTATCATTTTCTCGTATACTTATTTGAACATGTCATTTTATCAGAGACAAATTAAGTGACGGCGCAAGATAATTATAATTTTAATACAAATATATCACTTTAATTGTTTATCACGATGATAATCTATTCAACGGTAAGATAAGAAATACACTAATACAAGGTGAAGCACATCTTTGATCATTTTATTATTATTGGATTATAAACAGCTTGAAACATCAATTTAATAATCTTTAATTTGTAGAGCAAATGTCATATTTTAAATACGCTCAATCATTGGCCACTCCTCATATGAACAATCAAAGCCGTCTGTGATAATTAATTTATTTAGTTTGCCTCTGCGCGTCTCCAAAGTTTGATATATTATATATATTTAAAATTGCATATAACGTTGTAAATAAATAAATATCTGCTCTTTTTTGTCTAAAAACTGATCTGAAACTGATCTAAACGTCACATAACTAAGATGGCGCGCATTCAAAATGGCGGCGGGACTTTTTGAAGACAGCAATGGATGAAGGTGCTATGTATTTATTATACTTGTTGAGGTATATTGATATTAAAATTAAATAGTTATATAAAATGTGTACAAAAAAAATCTTTAAACGTCATTAAATAAAACTGAGAGATTTTTGAACCTTAAAACCAGGACATTTGACCCTTTGTATCGATTATAGACTATTCGGGATGATAAATAAGTTACTCAACTGACTATTTAATACATTGTCGCTGTTTATAATAATTATTTAAATTAGCAGTAATTTATAAAGTAATATAATAAATTAGTATAACGTGCGAGGTTCTTGTGTCGGAAGAAGCCTTCGGTTTGCATACATACATATAATATTAACACAATTATAACTAATCATTTTATTTAATACATTAGAAGAAATTCCAGGAAGTCTCCCGATATGATTTTTATTCATATTTAATAGGTTATTTGCGAGAATTATATTATTGTATTCAATTATTCATGCGAGGTCATTATTATAATAATATATTAGATACTGTGACAACTGCATTATTATGTATTTTGTCATTTCTATTCTTGTTTGTTTTATTAAAATATGAATGACTCTAGTCCTTATATTTTTATTTGTAGACACTGGAGTTTCACCCGTTGACAGTCCGCCGCGAATGTTTAGACAGACCTTAATTCTTGTATTATATAAACCTTGTATTCAAATGACTTTGTTTTATAAAATGTTGTTTTATAGACCCAAAATTAACATTAAATGAAGCTTTTATTTTCTTTTGCATTAAGGAACATTTAAAAAGAAGATGATTTTATCTAAATCATAAAAAATGCATAATACTTCAATATAAGGTGGATTTTAATTAAATTATAATATTTTAGGGGGTGGAAAAAATAGTTAGTTCATTATTCATGACGTATTTAACAGACAATTGCATATTTGATGGATAAGATGGCGATGATAACTGCGTGTATAAATATCAAGATGGCGGACCAAGCAGATGAGTCTGAGTGAGACAACACTTATTATCTCATTCTTACATTTATAGTGCAGCCATATAATACACCATCATATATTAACAGGCCATACAATTGCATGTATAAATATCAAGATGGCCGACCAAGTAGATGAGTCTGAGTGAGACAATTAGTGCCATACTCATCTGCTTGGTTCGCCATCTTGATCTTTATACATCCAGTTGTATGGCCTGATAATATATCGGTGGTATCGATCGATCTCATTACGTACTCAAGTCTATAAAAGTCTTAAAAGCACAAAGTATTTTAATACACATTTAGAACTTGTAAAAAAGCTTTAAAAGAAACGAATAACATGCATACACTTTAGGATATTATATATAATATTAGCAGATTTCCATGTGATTATTGTAAAAGAAAGCTTTCGCTGATTTTCAATCAATGAGAATATTTTATGAGGACGAATTTAAAGAGTTATAATTATGAATAAATAACTAACAAAATGTGACATTATACCTTGTTTCATGAATGTGTAGATTAAATATGATATACATACATACATATTATAGTTTTCCGTTTCGTTTCGTTTGACATTTATTCTACACATTCATGAAACATGTTATAGGTAATCAATTTTAACTATATTTTTCACTTATTTTTGCGATACTCTGAGTCTATAAGCGCTTTCAACCACCCACATGAAATTATCGTTTACTTTATTTATAAATACATATATTATTATATCATAATGCAGTACCACTAGAGCATTCCGGGGGATCCCAAGTCGCAGTGATGCTAGTGCAGTACTCAATTAGTTATTATATTATAACTATCATTAATATGGAATTCAATCAAGACGTGGACAAAATAATTTCCATTTAAAATGTCTGTTAATTTTAAAATATGCGTTTGATTGTTGAAGACCGAATTGTAAGCCGGTCACGGATGTTTGGCATCGGATACATTACATTAATCACAGGAGCACCTTTCCTATTTATTTTATATTGACGATCCAATGAAGTTGGGCGTGGCCAAGTGTGTGCTCTAATTTCCGCTGTATGATGATCATCATTGTGATGGTCAAGTCATTGTTTGGGTTCTTCCGACCGTTCCATCATAATATTATCAACGATATCTAGAAAAGTGTCCAATACATGGATATCGCATTGCATATAAATAATTCCTCTAAACCCGTGTATTGTTGCACTCTTCTCTCCTATTCGATAAAGCCATAAGTGTGTCTCCCTCACTCAACACATTTATAGTGACCACTGAGAGTGCTTGTGATAATACTTTAGCGGCGGCCCTCATGCATTTGTAATCATTAAATCGCAATAATATTTTAAACATGATAAAGAAGTAGTCTTTGTATTAAAATTTCTTTATTATGCATAAGTTTTTACATTGATTGATAGAACAATACATCTTTGAAAATAGACTTAGGTGTACAGAGTATATAAAACTAACATGAGAATGTTTTATTTAAATTTGACATGAATAATACTATTAAATTATAGAAAGAATGGGCAAAAAATAAAAACCCATTTACAAATTTGAAGATTAATATATAATAACAACAATAAAAGCAATATTAACAAAATATAATGCTTAAAAACTAAATAACAGTTCGTTTGGATAAAACCAAATTTGTGTGTGAGTGGAGTATTAGAAATTTACATTATTTTTAAAAATAATATCAGTTTTGGAAGTTCATTGGTAAAATGAGCTTAGGTTTCCTCGAGACATATTTGGTTTTATTTACATGTCTTATGATTGGGTTAGTCGGGAAGTTAGTCATTTTAGTGTAATGTTTTTTACTCAAATCTGCGATATTTGCTTTGATCATTTTTAACTTAGTGTCCTCGTGGACTTCTTTAAGAAATGTGCCAGGTTCAAGATCCAAGGCCATCTTAAGACACTTGTTTTGGACAATTTGAATTTTATTGATATGAGTTTGTACCGCAGTAGACCAAGCTGGACATCCAGTAGTGTTTGGTAAAAAGTGAGGCTAGATGTATTTGAGTGTATGTTTGAGTCCATATGACATGTAGTAACAATGCATTTACCCATTTTACTGTGAAATATAACTGAAGATATGAAGAGACATGTTTACAGTATAATGTTTGCCAGGTAACTCATGTTTTTGGCCACTTGATCCACTTGAACTAAACACGCATTAGCCACTCATGCGATGTATTATGTTTATATCTATGATCAAATACAGTTAAAGATGAAAACAGACATATTATTAACGGCTTGACGCCTCCCCATAGTTGCGCCCCTTTTAGTTTAGGGGTGGTTAAACCCACACGTCGATGAGTCTTCAGTCTTTTTGTGTCCACACAGCCAAAATCATCATCTCCTGTTTATTTATCTGTGGCCAGTTTTTCATTATGATTTTCCTCCATTTCTTCATCAATATATGGAAAAACTTAATTCTGATTAATCAGGTATATTCATCAATAATAGTGATATAATACCATGATGCACTACTTGTCTTCAGGGTTGGCCCGGTCCGTTCCGACACTCGGATTTATTAAAGTCTTTCTCAATCATCGTTTTATCACATTAATTACTTACTTGGTTACAAACTACTCTGGACCAGAGATGCGCTAAAGTCAAACGATTATAAAATGTAGGATCTATTTAATATAATATGTCGTCTGAGTGAGAAAACATTAATTGTTGAATCTCGCTAAATGTCAGTTCATGTGAATTTTCACTCTTTATTACTGTTGTTTAAACACTTTGATTACTCACTCAGACTCATTTGCTTGTTCCGCCATCTTGATATTTATACATGCAGCTGTATGGCCTGCAAATATATTGGTGGTATCGGTGCATCTCATTCTTACATTAGTGGAGCAATATAATATACCATCATATATTAGCAGGCCATACAATTGTATGTATAAATATCAAGATGGTGGAACAAGCAGATGAATTTGACTGAGTAACCAAAGTGTTTAAACAACAAGCGTTTAAACAACTTTATAATGAAGAGTGAGAATTCACATGAACTGACATTTATCGCGCTTAAACAATTAGTGTAGTCTCACTCAAACTCGTCTACTTGGTCCGCCATATTGATATGTATACATCCAGTTGTATTATCGGTAATATTGGATTCATATGAAGAAAAGAAATATTTTTCTACCACTTGAAAAGAGATATAATACTATAATATTAGTTTGACTTTGGCACATCTCTGCTTTGGACGGATTTCAATATAATATTCTCACATTACAACAAATAATCAGTCGTGTTTTAAAGTAAATATTGATAGATAATGTAGGAAGCGGTTACAAGTCAACAAGATATTTTATACTTGATTTTTTTTAACAGTATTTCATTAAATTCAAAATGTCGCATTCATATCGAGAATAAATAACTCGTGCTTGTTTATTTCACGTATACAAATCGGCCACAGTTATAACTTTAAACAGTCACAAAATGATGGGCTATTAACACAAAAGCATATATACAATTCATCCGTTGTTATATTTAAATATGCAGTTTTACTCTTGATCATCTGAAACTTATTACAATAAAGAAACGCAGTCCTCTTCAACTTTCTCAGTTTTTGTGTTAACAACACATCGAATTGAAATATGATGTAATTGTACATATTATGCTTTTGTGTTGAAAATCAGACTTCACAGTAACAGAATTTCAGTTGTAATGCTAATAACCCTTATTAGACGGTCACGATTTTCGGAAGCATCTCTAATTTATGTAAATATTGAATACATACACTAACAAATGTATTTTTCTCTCGCTCGTCTCCGCTTTCCACACTCGACTTTCATATTATTAAATTTAAAAACTTCTAGTGATGATAATTTCAAAGATTATCCTTGTATAGAAGTGATCTTCTCTCCACTGCGACTGTTTTTCTTGGTAAGTTCGATAGTAAAAGGGTTATCACTGCGGTTACAAAGGGTAAATATGACAATGATATTATTATTAAACAAAATAACACACTACACTTTAATACAATCCTAATTTATACATACTTTAAATACAGGGCGGACTTAAACTAACTGAGAATATTTTAGGGGGTGGTAAAAGTGAACAAATGTATTAAATATTATTTAAAAAATATGAATAGTGCTTGAAATCGAGTCACCATCATTGAATCAACTGTTTCTGTGAAGTACTCAGTAGTGAAAGTCGCGTGTGAATTATTTTTAATTAATAACAAAAATATTTAAGTCCATCCTATAATATATGTATACATATAATAATTTATTACAGGTCAACAAACTATACAAATTAAGTGAACAGTGTTGCCATCAAAAAATAACTTGTTACATGAAAGACTTGGTTTTTAGATATTTTTTAGACATAATGTGTTAATTAATTGTCTTTCGGTGATCTTAACTATTTCTAGTTACACATGTCACCGACTTAATAATCAGTATTTACCTTACAATACAAGAAATCAGAGTAAACCTGGATCAAGACAATGTATAAAGATTTTTATCAATGTTATTCCCGATCTCCCAGTCGTAATAACTGGTCAAATCATTTTTTTACTTACTGCTTGTTTTACACAATATGTGTGTTTTTAGGTTGATTTTATTTGTTATTTTTTTTGTACAAACAGTGGCGAATGCAACGTTTGTTGAACATCGATAAGCTGCCCAAATGAAGTGAAGATAAGACGATCATAAATACAATATTTTAACAGACTTATGCAACTGCAAGGTACTAGTACAGGTTCAAAGTAAATATTTACTATCGCATGAAATAGATAATAATGTCTATCAGACGCTCGCCTGTAAATACACATTATTCTAGAACTGCAGTCTATATAAATAATATTTTTTTCATATTATTTGTGCATTAATATTATTATTATGGACCATCACTCCCCACTGGAATAATAAAATAATATGATAGGACGACCCACTTGGAATGAATTCGATTAGATCGGTTGCAAAGTTCAACATGTTGTTCATATTGTGCCTGTAAATAAAATCACATTTGATTTTAAATCAAATCCAACTCAAGTCAAAAAAAATTGAGTTGATCGGTTATTACGACTGGTATGTCGGGAATAATATTAATCAAATCCCAATCGATTGTCTTGATCCAGGTTTACCCCAATTTTCTGGATTGTGTAACTAGTAATAGTAATAATAATAAAAAAATATGTCTACAATTGTATAGTTTTAAATCTGCGTCTTCTAGCTTGATTCAGGTTTTTGTCTCTCCTGTAAATTTTGAAAAAAAAATGGACTTACGAAGTCTGCAAAGAAAGCCGACGATATTTAATCCAACAATAATACAATTTCTGTGTTTTTTTTATAGGATAATTATGTTATTGATCAATGTATTTTTTTTATTATTGATTATTTTCGACCATTGATCTTGAAACTTAAATCCCATGAATGACTTCAAGAACTTGATATTAGAGATAAATTAGATGATTTTAAAAGTATATAAATTGACGATTGTCATGTTATTAAGTCTCAAAATAGATATAGAATGTGTTCAGTGTTTGAAGAAGTGAATAATTAGTAATGCCAATTAAGAATCACTTAAAGACCAATTTGAAAAATCAAAAAACTGATAAGATTCGTGTTTGAAATATAAAACTATAACAATAAACAGAATCTTCAATCAGAATATTTGCATTTAGCAATGTATAATAGCAGTCTATTAATTTTGTCATAAAAGACAATTTTTTATGAAAAATGTATAAATGCATGTTCATAAGAAAATCACGTTAAAATGATCAGCAATAAAATTTAATATCATTCCTATTTCCATCGGATTGCTGATGAAAAAAAAATGAAGACAACTGATTTAGATTCTATCCCTTCAAGATTTTAATTTTTCGTCGTTTTTTTTGTTGTTTTTGTAATTCAGTCGAGTTGTTTTTCATAATCATTTATAGAGAGGACAATAGTGCAAATCTAGTTTCTTAATGAAGAAAGTCCCATAGTTCGTAAGACAAAAGCCGTATCAAATTTAAACCGGAATTTCGTATCTTTTGTTGTACAAATGTTTTAAATATCACTTGGTATTAAAACACAGAATGAATTGTGTAAATGCCATTTTTAAGACTGACCGCTATTTTCATTGTTTCAGATAAAATGTATGTGTGGGTTGTGCTTAGTCTCGTGCTGATTATTGGTTTTCAAGATTTTGTAACCACCTCTTCGATTGGTCTCCTGGATAATCCTCAAAGATGCACTTATCACAGAGCACACAAGATGTTTGGAGTATATTGTTCACAAATGAATCTTCCTAATGTACCCAACTTACTCAAATCTAACATTGAGGTGATTATTACATAATTCCAGACAAATTAATTTACACTTACATTTTTTTATTGTGATGACAAATGCTTTTAAATCAAGAAAGAATATTATTTATTGTTTTTATTGATTATCTCCTGATTGTGTGTCAAAATGTTTAAATTCATTCCTTTAATAAAATGACACTGATACAATATGATGATCATAATTTGTTTGAACATCTTGGTATGTTAATATGCTCCTTTAATTTCAATTAATCATTTTTATTTTGATTACAGATTTTAGATTTATCCATAAATAGAATAAGGGAATTGAGAAGTTCATCATTTAAAAGATACTCAAGTATAAAGTACTTGTATCTCAGTGACAATGCAATCCAATTCATAGATCCTTCAACATTTGATCCGCTGACTTCACTGGAGACCCTCGACCTCTCGTTGAATGCAATGTCAACTATTCCAGAATGTATCCTGAACCTGCCGAGTCTGAGAAAACTGTACATGTCCGAAAATGGACTGATCAATCTGAACAGTGATCTAGCACTGATGCAAAAGCCGATCAAAGCTCCACTCATCTTTCTCAATATTTCAATGTGCAAGTTGAAGGAGTTTCCAAACTTTGGAATAGTTCCCTCTCTAGAATATTTGAATGTCTCTCAGAATGATTTTAAAAATTTGCATGCCGGTCAAATGGCAGGTCTTTGTGGGCTTAAAACTCTGGACATTTCTTCTAGTGTCGGTATGACAGAAAGTAAATGTGTCTACAAAGATATTTATACTTTCTTTGTAGAAATGAACTTGAATTTAGTATCCGATGCCTATGATATTGATTCAAATGGTAAATAATATATATATATATATATATATATATATATATATATTATATTTAAAAGATTATATGCTTACTTAATCTATTTTTAATTTTAGAAGACGATGGCTGCCCACCGCATATCCTCTCTGATGAAGATATCAATACATATAACGATTGTAAAGAGGTTTTGGTCACGAAGGAAATTGAAAAAGTGGCCAAAAAAACATGGATAATTGTTGCATCTAGTATAGGCGGCATAATTGTGATATTTATAATACTTCTGTACATTCTGCACAAGAGAAACGTGAAGCAGACAAAACGAAGCTTAAAAGGATTTTCCAGCCAGCATCCGAATGAAAACACAGCATCTAGTTTGTTGGATAACAATGCATGAAACATTAGATTTTATTGAATCTAATATATTGTAAAGTGATAGACTCGTGTCCTTTTCTTAATAATGTCAGACATTAACATGTGTATTATTTATTTGTGTCGAATTCCAATAAGTGATATGAAAAATAATATTTTGGTTTACTTATAGTGCGAACAGTTTCGACACTGACTGACTAGTTTGTACAATAGTCAACTCATATAAAAAACATTGAGTTTGATGTCAAGTGCCATTCAATGGTGTGATATTTCCAACCCAAATATTATACTAATAAAAATTAAAACAAACAATTTATTTTATTATTCCAATTTGATTGTTTTTATTTAAAAGAATTCATTATTACATGTTTATGTACAAAAAATTATGTATATAAATTATTTTGAAGATTCTCCATCTAAAGGTTTATAAGTTCCTGTGTCTTTTTCTTTTACTATCCGCTGTTTACTGAACTTTCCCATTCCTGGTTGATAAATGGCTATACTCGGACGATCCTGTAAAAAGTACAATTTAATATTATTTTCATAGTAAATATGTACAGTATATAATTTGGAATGTAATTGACTTTGTTACGAATTCGACGCTCAGTCCTCGGGTCTGATTTACGTGGCTTGTCAGAATTTTTATAATCATCTTCATCTTGAGATCTTTCTTCAGACGATTTGTTTCTTTGTAGACGACTTTCATCGTCAACATCGGTGGTCTTATAGTAACCATCAGTTTTATTTTTATCTGAAGATTTTGACGATTTTTTATGTTTAGATTCAGTGTGTTTCACTTCGGTGATTTCAGAATGTTTATCGAGTATTTCAGACACGTCCGAATCAATTTTTAATTTACCAACACCTTTGTCGAGTTCCTCAATGACTTGGCTTGCATCTTCAGTTTTGTGTTTTAAGATGTTATTGGCAAATGTTTTAGTAGAAGACTGACTATATTCAACATTTTCCTCAGCATCATTATCATCATATTGCTTATAGCTTGGTGTTTTCTCACTTAGTTTGAATTTATCTTTCTTAGATTCATACTTTTTACCGTCTTTGAACTTTTCTTTGACTGCATCTTTTACACGCTCCCTTTTACCTTTACGGTTATTTTTGTCACTGGCAAATTCAGTATCTTTCACTTTTTTATCATACTCGGATTTCTTTTCATATTTTTTTTCTTTATTATGATACTTTGATTCGGAGACCTCGATTTCACCTTTCGAGATATCTTTAACAGCTTCTCTCGGTTTAATTTTTTTTATCTCCTCTTCTTCGGGAATATCTTCTTCCTAAAATAATTTGTATGAAATGAAATTTTTTAATTTAAAATATTTTAATTATGTTATTCTCACTTTTACTCCACGAATTCGAGGTTTCCTTCTTTGGCGATCTTCACGCCTTCTTCGCTCCTCTCGTTTTCGATTGGCCAGATATTCAAGCAGGGGAGTAGAAGTTACTTCTTTTTTTTCTAAAAATATTCAATAGGAGTATTATAGATTGAAATAAATAATATTAATAAAATTACAACCTTCAGCTGGTTGATAAGAATACTCCATTTTCGGTTCCTTATTTTCGCTATCAGCTTCTTTGAGAACTTCCAAGAATTCTAAATATAATGGGTCACTTTCAATAGTACCACACTTGGGATCACGCTTCTTCTTCTTCTTTGGGATTCTTTGAAATGGTGCATATTCAACAATGGCAGGATATTCACTACCTAATAATAATAATTAATTATAATTACTGTTCATTGTGTCAAATATTTTTGTCACAACAAACCTTTTGCATCGAGAAAAATATAATCATCAAATTTATCACGAAATGCATAAATGTCTTCAGTGTTGACAAAACTAATGTATGCTCTTGAAAACAAATCAGGAGTAAGAGACGGATCAGGTTTACAAAAATAAAAGTAATCGTGTTCAGGAATCGGGGATATCTGTTCTAAAAACTCTTCCTGTGTCATTGATGGAGGAAGTCGCCGTACCACAACCTGTAAGCAAATTGAAAATGAGTAAAAAAATCAAATGAACACTTTAAATGTGTAGTTACAGTTGCAAATATTTAATACACCAATTATGGTGTTATTAAATAAATTAGTATTAATCAAGAATGTGACTGTGGAATAAAAGAATAAAATGAAACTACAAACATTTTAATTTATGAATAGATCCTTATACCAGTAGAAGTTATGGCTTGATAATCTCACCTTCGAGTTGGGCCTGATCCTGTCCTTCCTTTCCCTGTTCTTGAAGTCATTGTCCTCGTTATCATTGTTAGTCCCAGTCCCAATCCCAATCCCAGTCCCAATATTAGAATTACTTTCAACAGCCATTCCTCTATAATGTTATAGATTACTTCTGTCAATCACTTCATATGTCAAAACACTCGATTCGCCAAATTTTTTCATGCATACATATTGTACGTCATATTTTTCAAATATTTTACAAAATTTATAAAAATAAATAATTAATAATGAAATTCAAATGCCTAAGAATGTTTTTTAATTAAAATATTACTTACTTCATAAGGATATCATAGTAATTATACTAGATGCACATCTTAAACGTTAAAATTAAATTACGAAAAAGAGTGTGGTAATTAGTGCAACGGTGTTTACATTAAGCAAGGCATATTTACATTTACTTGTTAAACAGAGATAGTCGTTTATCTTATTCAACAAATGATATCATTTCACAGAACATTCCAACTAGAATCTGTGGTTTGTAAGAAAGCTCATCGAGAGTTTGTCATTCCGTCTCTACTTTAAAATCAATAAAAAAATATGATAAAGTTGGTATTACTAATAAAATGACAATCTATTCAATTCTGTAATATTTTTCTGTTTCTTTTTATGTAATTTTAGGCCAGATAATGCAGAAGATACATTACTAATTACGAGAACTCCCGTACCACTAAAAAATGTTGAGGAAACACCAAAAAAGAAAGAATACTGTTTAAATATTTTGTGTATACTTTTTGGCGTAGGAGCCTGGGTTGGAGTAACAGGAATATTTTTACAACTACCTTTATTAGTCAATGTGCTTCCGGAATCATGGAAAATTGCTTCATATGTTTCAGTGATTGTACAAATTGCCAATATCGGTCCATTGACTCATATGTTCATTGTAAAAAAATGGAAAAGTAATTTAAACGAAACCTTTTGTATTCATTTCATGCAATTATTGAACTGTATATCGACATTTTGTATGGTTTTTTTTTATAAATGGGTAACTACAGTAGGTGGTTCTGATCATAGTGTTATATTTTTATTTTTGTTATTTTTAATTGCATTAGTAGGATGTACCAGTTCTGTGCTATACATACCATTCATGGGTAAATATAAAAAAATCTACTTACACATGTTTTTGGTAGGCGAAGGACTGGGTTGTTTCATTGCTAGTGTAGCAGCTCTTTTTCAAGGTACTGGCAAATGCCCCGACAAAGATGCAAATATTAACTCTGAAGCTGAGCCATTGTTTGGTATAAAATTCTATCTTCTCTTCATATGTTGTTTAATGTCCATAAGTTTTATGGCGTTTGTGGTTTTAAGCGTATCTAAAAAATTTAAAAATGAAAATAACCCATCAACAGAAAAAATTAATCTGTCCAACCTCAACGACTTACAAAGCTCAGTATCTAAAGTGCCAGAATATAGTAATGTGCAGATTTACATGTTAATAACTTTAATGGCAGTAGTGTGCTCACTCGGCAATGGATTTTTAATGAGTGTTCAATCATATTCCTGTTTACCATATGGAAATATGACCTATCATTTGGCAGTTACTTTAAGTAATATGGCTAACCCGATTGCTTGCATGCTTTCCGTGTTTTGGATGAGTTATTCGTGTAAAGCAATGTTTTATTTGGCAATACCCTACTTTATAACATCAACATATATTATCATCGCATCAGTTATGAGTCCATCGCCGCCTTTAATTGGATCAAAAATGGGAATTGCAATCATGGTAAATATAGTTTTTTCATGCATAGACAACATTATTTTAGTATTCTCAATGTTAATAGATATGTTGTATATTATTTTCAGGTAACTTGTTGGATAGTGAATGTGGGATTATTAAGTTACCTTAGACTTTGTATATTTACAATATTTCATACAAAGCAAGGACAGTGGCTTGTGTATGCCGGAGCAGCCAGCCAATTTGGATCCATGCTGGGAGCAGTACTAGGCTTTATACTTATAAACTATTACACTATTTTTATTAGTGTCGATTTATGTTCTCTATAGCTTTTGTTAAAATAGATTAAGGTTATGGTTATGGATTATTATGAATATCTGCTAAAATAAACAAAATATGAAGACACTTTATTTTGCATAATTTCCCGAAATTGCATCACCAATGCTTATTTTATTAAAAAAAAATAAGAACTGAGATTAATGATTTATTTAAAAGATATATAAATTAATTAGTGGTTGTAGGCAATGCTTGGTGATGTTTGACGACTGCCTGTTGAGCCGCCGATAGAGTCTTGTTCTTCCCCGCAGAACACTTGGCCCTGACTTCGTCCTCCACTTTCCTGTTCACGGTTTTGGTTATAATCTGTTTTAACTTCTGGCTCTGCTGGACCTTGTGCTTCTTGCTCTGTATGGGAGCGTTGCTTCTCCTGGTGATGGCCGCTCCTGGACTCTTGTTCTTGCCCTTGACTCCTCCTGGTAATTTGGACTTTACTTTCATTTTTCCTTGAGCCATTTTTATTGTTGCGCTAAACACACGTGAAAATGACAGAATGTCAAAACATCGGTGCTGCCATACAAAAATAATATCGATCTGTCCATAATATCCAGACAAACATTAAATTTATATCTACATAATTATTAATAAGTGATATGAACGCGATGATTTTTATTTTGATTTAAACTATAAATAAAATATAATTTAAAAAATAACATTATCAGTATGGCAATATTTATAATGTCACTAGTTTCACCGCAACAGGGAAAACGGAGAGAAGTATAGTACAATTAAAAGGTGAATGAAGATGTCGGATTCCTCTTCGGATGACGAGGTCATGAAACCAGGAGAGATGGAGAGGATCAGCAAGGAGATCGAGAAGAAGAAGCAGGATCCAGACCTCGGGGGCATGTTCGTGTCTGGCTGGGATGATCCTGACAACGACATCGGGGTGATAGTTGATCCTAAGCCTAGAGGTATTCATCTCTTTATATACTTTGTAATTATCAGTTAATCCCTTCTATTATCGCTCTTTAGAGACTCCGGAAAAAGAAATACTTTGGGCTGCAGAACGAGGGAAGTTAGACATTGTTTTGAAACTATTAATAAGCAATCCGAAACTTGTGAACATGGTGGACGATGATGAGTATACTCCGCTACACAGGTATGGGATCGGCAAGAGTTATGCTTAATTTAGTGCTCACCGTTAATACAATATCACTTTGTAGAGCTTGTTATAACAATCACATTACTGTGGTGGATGCTTTACTCAAACACGGTGCTAATGTTCGAGCCAAAACTAAAATGGGATGGGAACCCATACACTCTGCTTGCCAATGGAATCATCCTAAATGTGTTGATCGACTGCTTAAAGCGGGGGCTGATGTCAATGCACTGAGCAATGGAGGTACATTCATATTTTAATTGCATATTATTAAAAAACCATATCAATTGCATCATTACATTTTATTTATTTTTTTATATTTTAGATCAAACACCGCTGCACGTGGCCACGTCTACGAGTCATTGCAAGAATTTATTGGAAATTCTTTTATTACATCCTGATGTGAAAGCATTCTTGGCGAGTCAGAGCGGCGATAAGCCTACAGATTTAGCCCGTCGACACGGAATCTATAAGTATTTATTCGAAGCCGCCGACCCTGATATTTCATTCATAAAAAGTACAGAATTTACAGAAAACCAATACTATGAACTATAATTTGAATTATGATTCAACAATCTCTTCTTTGCCCCATAATTTTATTGTTCCCTGAGATGCGCTCAAAAACATATTTTGACTCGGATGACAACTCAACGAATGCACCACCGCATTTGGAGTGTGGACATATTTTGCGGTGACAGTAGCGGAGATCAGATCCCAACACCAAATCTCTCCAGTAGACGATCCGGAGAAAATGTGACTGTCTTTGGGATTTATTATATTTTCTAAGGAATATTCATTACCCGTATGTCCAAGGTATCTAAAATTAAAACCATAATTATTAAAAAATGGTTTGATTATAAATATTTTTCGATAAGTATATACTAACGTAGATAGTAATTCTCCTGTGGATTTATCCATCAATCTAACTCGGTCGTCTGAACAGGATACAACAGTGCATTGACCGTCATGAGTTAATGTGGCGTGTGTAATTGCGGCTATTAAAAAATTCAAATTACTATATTGTGCTTATAATTATAAATAAATAAAAACAAATAGAAAACCCACTTCCGATGAAATCTGATGTCATTTGACCCACTCTTAAGTCATAAAGCCTAGTATGACAATCAACGGAACTTGTAAAAATTTCATGATTTGTTATTTGGACAGATGTAATGCAATCTTTGGCATCTTTCAAAATCTAAAATTAAGTTTATAAATGTATCAAAATATTTATAATAAATGATGATATGCTTACTTGAATTGGTTCGTTTTTTCTGGTTCGAATATCCCAACACATTACTGTATTGTCATGAGATCCCGAGATGGCCAAGTTGGATTCTTCATTAAATCTAAAAAGTGTAATTATTAGTAATCGGTTATGATGTTAGTGTGTACAATGCAGAGTACTGACCGCACACAGCTGACGGATGCAGCATGAGATCGCAGTCTCCGCAGCGGTTGACCGGTCGGTACGTCCCAATAGATCACCGACTTGTCTGCGCTGGCCGACACTATGAAGCTGCTATCACAAGAACCTGCCACGTCCAGGACTTCGTTAGCATGGCCTCCGTATATCTTCAGCATCAGTCCTCGATGTGGATTCCATAGCTTGATCTTCTTGTCGGAGCCACAGCTCATGCAGTAAGCACCATCAACTATATTTTATCAATAGTACAATTAATCATAACAACCAAAGTAAACAAAAAAGAATTATTATCGAGTGTAACCGTTAAATCTGATTGCTCTTATGGCTCCTTGTTTGGCATCGATAGTTTTAAGACATTCTACATCCATATTTATTAGTTAGTTAATTAAAACTGACACTGACATTTGAAAACAACATTATTGCCAATACACAAAATATGAAAACACCAAAGATATTTAACTGTCTCTGAATTATTTTTATTAAAAAAATATTATTTTTTCGTTGAAATTGGTGATAATAAGGGTTTTATTTAATAATTGAATGAGATTAAATTTAGTTAAATAGCCATAAAAAGTTTGACGTTTAAAATAACCTCAAGAGTTAAAAGACCGGAGTGAAGATGTTTCGGGTTTGCTCCAGAATTGTGAGGACACGGAGTAGCTTGAGGTTCTGCAGCAGCACGGGGGAAGTCCTGCAGGGCCAAGAGTCCGTTGCCAAGAACGTGGGAGGATTTGCTCGGTCCTATGAACAACAAGAGAAAATAGTGAATCCTGAACCTGTAACTGTGGCCAATGCTTCGTTTGCTTCATTACTTAGATCTTCAAAGTTCATCGATGTTAGCATTATAATCATTTGTATTCATATACTGATGTATTTCCACAAAATACAACAAATCATAATTTAATACTGATGATGGCTTTCTTGATTTTAGATTGGTGATCCCGAAAACAAAATAGTTAAAGGTGAAATATTCCACATGGTGGACGACGATCTTTATATAGACTTTGGATGGAAATTTTACTGTGTGTGTCCTAAACCCCAAAAAAATCCTGAATTATATGTAAGGGGAACCAAAGTCCGGCTTCAAATCAAAGACCTGGAACTTTCGACAAGATTTTTAGGCTCTGAAACTGACCTCACACTTCTCGAGGCCGATTGTAAACTGTTAAACATTATCTATTCACCGGCCAAAAGATAAATTTAAATAAATTTTTGTATGATTATAATAGATGTATAGAATGTTGATTAATAAATATTATTACATATAAGTGTATCCCTTGTTTAAGTTCTTTAGATAAAATAAAAATACAGTGGAAACATTCATTACTTTATTGTCAATAACATTTTAATGGAAACATAATATAATATTGTCTTGTGCATTTTGAATGCTTCTATACATTATTAAAATTTCCTTAAGTACACATAGAGAAAATCCAAGATAAATATTAGAATTTAAAATTCATCCATCGTTTTATCGGATAGTAAATCCTATAACATTCTAGATTAATAACATATCATACATTAAATTTTAATTTCTCAACCTCAATTGTCTTAAAATAAATCACAGATAACTAAAAGGAAAACTTCAAGATATGTTTGACATTTTGAAGACTGAAAAGTTATAAAATATTATTGCGGACATTGGAAATAATTGACAATCAAAAATATGCTTTATTGAATTATTTAGCATCATTATTGGGTTTGATGTCTAATATAGAATTATCTTTTTTCTCCGGCTCGGGCTCGACTTTTTTTTCAAACGGTGGATTATGTGAAATATCACTAACTGGCAAATGGGGAGCTGATTGTCATATAATCGAATGTTTATTGACCGCCTCATCCACCGAGAGTCCTGGATGAGTTTCGGCCCAACCCTTTAACATATCCACAACTGTTTGATGACCAAATGTGCTTGCTTCGTTTAGTGGAGTACTTCCCCATCTATCGTGAGGATCGTGTGGTACATTACAGTGGACTAAAAGAAATTCAACACAAGATAGATGACCTTCCGCAGCAGCTAAATGAAGAGCCGTTCTTCCATCGTAATCTGATAAAGTCATATCCATTCCGGAGAGACGATGTCTGCAAAAAAAATGCAATAATTGTGGAGGATGATTTGTGATTAAATAGAGATTTACCTTCTCAATGCACTCAAATCTCCACTGGCAGCAGAAAATAGCAAATTCACAATGGTCAAGCCGGTAGTTTCAAATTTATATCTTCTTGGATTTTTCTTGTTTGTTGCATATCTTAAATTATCATATCTATGGAAATTGAAACGGTCAACAAGCTCCTGAAATAAATATTAATTTTTACACATGCATATTGTTTATCTAATAATATTTATTTTATATATTACATTACAAAACTGAATTCCTCTACAACTATTTCCGAGAGGATCCAAAAGAGGAGACCACACACATATTCCCATTACATTGGGTACAACGATCAAAAGAGCTCCACAAACTCCTGATTTGGCAGGAAGTCCTACTTTGAATGCAAACTGACCGGAATAATCATACATTCCACAACTGTGCATTAGCGACAACACATTCCTTACAGATTCAGCTTTGAGTATTTTTTCATCGGTCAGTGGACATATTCCACCATTCGCCAAAGTAGCAGCTATTACTGAAGACACTTCACAATTAGTCTCCATTGCACAACACTGAAAGAAAACAAAATATTTATAAAAAACTGTATTTTGATGATATGTATATTTGTATCTACCTGAAAATAGAAATCCATACACTCTCTGAGATTTGTTTTTTCCGGATAACATTTATGTTCTCTCATATAAAAACCCAACGCATAATTTCTATCAGCGGCTTCTCTTTCAGACAGAAATACAGCATTATTGAAACCCAGCGATTCGTTGCCGGCTAGTTTTTTGAAAAAGTCCATTACGTAGTCAAATTTTTCAGCCAAAGTCATTTCTGGTTTGACCAACGTCTTCAAAAGTGAACAAACAAGAATAGAACCGGCATTAATCATTGGATTGTGAGGCTTCACTGAAATAAAATTTTCCATTAAAATTGTTGTTAATAAATAATTATAAAAATAATTACTGTTATGATCCAGAACAAGTTCGTTGAAGTTCCTGCCGCTGGGTTCTGTTCCCACATATTGATGCACTATTTCAGGACCTAAAGTTTCTAATGCCATTGCATAAGTCAGTGGTTTACTGCAGGATTGAAGAGTAAAAGGTACATTTGTATCCCCGATGGAAAATCTTTGTCCATCTATTGTACAAATACTGATCCCCCAATAATCAGGGTTCATCCTCGCCAATTGTGGAATGTAGCTGGCTAGTTTTCCATCAGTATTTCCTTTCGCACTCCAATATATCTCTTCAATATCCTTGGTGAAATCCTGAAAGTCAGGAATTACAAATTGACTCTTGAATGCCCGCGTTATGAGAACGATATTGGGTGCAATCGCTTCTCTGAATTTTTCCCTAGATAGTTTTTGAGTTTCAGGAGAACCGCCTTCGAAACCAGAATCCCGATGGATTTTATACAAATTAGAAATTATCTCCTTTATCCTCGGATCGTTTTTCCGAATACCTGTCATCTTTAAGGCCTGCAAATAATAACGATACATGAATAAATTATATTTATTTAATTGAAACAATAAACTTACGGCAAGAAATTTTCCGATGGGAAGTAAATCGGTCTCTTCGTTTTTGAACATATCAAATAGTACATCTTCAGCATTTTTGTGATCTTGATCTCTTGAACTGAAAAAAAAATTACACAATTATTCCACATGTGTGTTTTAAAGAAATCTTCGAAAATTCTTCTTTATTGATAATTCAAGCAGAAGATAAACATTATCATTCGTTGGGGGCAACAAGCCAACCATAAAATTATAAGTCACGAAGGAGCTTTATTGATTTCTTTTCGTAAAAAATATCAATAAAACCACAACGATGTTTGCAAAGTCTCGCAACATGTTTAATTTCCCAATTATTTACACACGTGTGTATTTTAATATCGGAAACATGATGTTAAGATTGAAAATTAAAAGACAATCTTCAGAGTTATACAAAAAAAATAACTTCATGGCCAAAATTTACGACTCTGTCGTCATAGTTTTTATGGTCGTAAATATGTACATATACAATATTATTACATAACACAATTTGATAGTGTGTTTATTGTATTTTAGAGACAAATATTCGAACAGAACACCTGCTGGTCATAAATAAAAATATTGATGTGGCCCTTGACTACAAATAACTAAATATACATACGCCAAAAGATCTTCCTTCATGATCAACTAGACCTTAAGCGTATTAATATTAATTATTTAAAAAAAAACGCATTGAATTTGGTACTCCTTTTATTGTTAATGTAATATGCGTGTCTAAAGTTTGAAATTTTCTCTACATATTACTACTGCAAACACAATACAAACGTGCACTTAATAAAAAATATAAATGACTTACGATCCATCGTAGTGGATGTCGTGAACAAATGACAAATTCCTTGGGAATGCGTAAAATACATACAATTTATTAAATAGTATAAAGCAGCATTTAATAATTAATATTGTAAAAGGGATTACAATAAAATAGAGGAAAGGAAATATGGCTTTTCAATGCAACTCAGTATAAAAAAATCCATTTAAGGCTTTTAAGATATGGCAACATTTTTATAAAAAAATATATGTATTATGAAATTCGTTGGTTATTGAATAAATAAAATATTAACACTCTTTACATTGACACTCAAGACACTTTACTGTCAGACTGTCGGAGCCATGACTCGCCGAAATGTTTACAGACTGAGCGAAGCAGCCTTTAAACAAAATAAGAAAAATATCTGAATCTGAAGGGTTCTTTTTATATAAACTAGCAAATTTTAACCATTAATAAATTATTCATAATAACGTCTACTTTCTTTACAGACTGCGTAACTCCAAAATAATTGAATTTTTTACTTTAATTCAGTCACTCTAGTTAGATTATAATAGGATTTTTATAATGCGGAAGAAAAATGATTACTATTAACAAATATTATATATAATTCGTATCTCCGTGCATACATTTGAACCCAATAAACAAACGTAAAGGTTTCATAAAATAAATATTGAACAAAAATTAATTATGATTTTAAAGAATGTGTAGTTTTGGGTTTGCGTCGAAGTATTTGATTTTTTGCCTTCTAGTGGGAATCCAGTCCCGAAAAAAATGGTTTAATTATTATTTAAAAATGTGTAGTTTTAAGTCTGTGATTTAAGCTTGAATCAGTTTTATCTCTTCTGTGAAATTTGGCAAAATGAACTCATGAAGTCTGAAAAGTAAGCCGACGATATGCTAAATATTCTAATTAAATGAATTATATTACCCGATAAAACGAGCGAGCAGCTTGATGAATCTATCGTTTTTATTGTTGGAATTGGTTAAATAATTATTGCAAGATTCACTGGTTTCCCTCGGAGTAAAAGACATTCTTGATAAACGACAGTCAGAAGGAATAGAAAGCGACTGAACATAACTCACGATTACCGACTATTGGATGGCTGTTATTTTAACAGAAACGAACTCTGTTTGTTTTATAAATCAGGTAAGTATACTTGTGATAAGTCTTCTGACTTTTACAAATGGTGTGATTATCATTTGATGATTATTTAAATACACAGTGTGTCCACTGGGATAATTTAGGGTCGTATTGTATGATTTATTTGAGAATTTGATTAAAAAATGCTCAATCCGTCCTGCTAGAGATAATATTTGACTATTATTTAGCATCACATTATGAATATTGCGTATTTTTTGACTGAACAACACAAATTATTAAATCACGAACTACGTCGGGTCTTCTTAAATAATTATACAAACAAAAAAGGCATTGCGTCGCTTCATATGTTTTAGATTAAAATCTAACAAATTAAATATTTTATAAAATGACATGTCATTAAATAAAAATAACTCTATATATTATTTTTCAATATTCAAGGGAATTAATTCAGAATTTTACGATTGTCCTATGACGACACGGACTTAAATAAATAAATTAATCATTAAGATACTCTTTATTTCTTATGTTTATAGAGAAAATGTGTATAATATTATATAATTATAAAAGAAAATGTCTTGAGATTCACGCAATATTTCAACACACTAATTTTGATTGCTTCATAAAATAGAGAGTAAGTATAAGGTTATGTATAGAATAGTAAATGGGGGTAAATGGGAACCTACAGTTCACCAATTTCCATGGAAGATACCTTGACTTTATTCTTATAAACCATAGATTTGAAATAGAAAGAATCGAGGTCCATTTATCCCCATTTGCTTTTCTATACCTCACCTTATTAACTGTATAATTTATAAATCAATGAGATATCTTATTAAAGATTTTTAGGACACAGGGCTGTATTCTATATAATAGTGAGTCGTGTGTGTACGAATAGACTAGAGCTTGGTAGTATTAGTGTACACGCATACGCACCGCACGCACACACTCTCATTACACTGTTGATTACGGCCCACACTTTCAGTTGGACATTAGCTCTACAAATATATAAAACAAAAAGTAGTTAGCCATCGCTAAATTGAGACTACATATTAATTTTAGTATTGATTTCATGTGAAATACAATGTTGTATGGGTTTATTTCTTATCTAAATCTTACTCTACAAGCATTAACAACAAATAGTTGGTCTGTAATTAATTTATAATGACGACAATCTGCATTGTGTGATGAAATTTCTGTGTATTATTTCAGTGGAAGTGAATAAAAATGGTTTTAACGTTGTACAGAAGATACGTCACTGATATTTTATTTGTTTAGTTATCATCGGTCACAACGAGACAACGTCTGCTGTTTTGTTAAATAAACAAAGAGTATAATAAAATACTACATCGGATATCTTCAAATCAAATATTTGATCATTCAAATAAAATACCCCACATACTTGTGCAAAAGCTCTAAGCACACAATCAAAGCTGTACTTGTCGTGGACACAACGTGAAAATTAAACATAAAGGAGAGTTACATGAATAATTGTGTAGTTTCAAGATTCTATTGGATGATTACAATTTAAAAAAAATTGTGTGTAAAGTAAGTGTGTTTTATAAAAAAATATTATTGGAACAATCGAACCGCTATTTTATTATTAACTAATTTATATAGAAATTTGAAGCACATAACCTCAACAAAATACATAGTTGTATTTAAAAAATTTGAAAAGAGATGTTTGATTATGTTATCATTTCATCATTTTAGGTAAGTATAATAAATACATTAAATCGTCTTGCCAGGGTTATGTCATAGAGGAGGGGTTTTATCCAGAAATTAAATAAATAAAACATAACACAAGTTATAAAAATAAAGTAAACTAAATAAGTACAGATAATTTGTAGCTATATCTAAGTTGTAAAATGTATTTAATATTTAAATCAATTCCTTTGCTTTTACTCGATTTCGGAGCTTTTGATTCTGAACCCCTAATTTCTTGAATGATAAAAACCATTATTTATGTATTTAATGTAAAATAAATTGAACTCTAGAATGTTTTATAGTGAGGTGACCATATTTTTTAGCAAAAAATGGGACAAACTATAAATAGATGAATAATGTTTTGATAGGGACAAACTACATAATTATTGCTTATGGGTGTTTTTATATAAATTATCGCATTTCCGCTTCATTCCAATTGGGATTGTCCCTTCAAAGGGAAGACGACTTGTCACCTTATTTGTAGGATATATTATTTTGTTGAAATATGTTAGTATAAAATGTGAAAAATGTGGGATTTCCTGGTTGTGTGATATAACGCGGTCGGTCATATAAAATTAGGTCATACACAAATACACACAGAGAAATGTTTTCCTTTGCATTTCCACTGAAATATGTCGTTTACCTTCTGACAAAGTCGAAGAAGCTCTCGTGTCCATAGAAGCCGACCTTGCCGCAGTGTTCGTTGCCCTTGTTAGGGGCGTACTCGCCCTTGCCCTTCTGTAACTGAAAGGTTCACTGTGAAAGCTATCAGTTTTCAGGAAGCGCGCTGGGAGCTTACTGTGCAGAAGGGGGCGGCCTTGTGGCTGACCCTGTGGTGGCCCTCGACCAGATGACTCCAGCAGAGTGCGGCCAGACGAGGAGCTCTGCCCCCGATCATGTTAGGCGCAGGCGTGGTCTTGTCTCGTTCTCTCCTTGTATTCTTGTATACTTGTGCCCCCGTCCGATCTATACTCGTGCAATCAACTCACTGCCCGAATTCACCACAATCCACTCGCGCATTCATAAATAAACTAATTTTACTCACCCTGTACTCAAATTCGCACAGTGCTTCTCAAGATTTATCAATACACACTCGATAATAGTTCAAATTAAAATACGTTGGTAGAATGAATAACCCTATTAATATATTAAAAACATACTCACTTGTTTTTATACAAACCAGCGAAATTTTTGGCAACCGTTGAATTTAAAAGGTGAACTAATGACAGTTATTTTTAAATACACATTGGGTAATCTGCCGAATGCTGAATAGTAAAAATATTAACAATTATCCCCTGAATTACAGTACAAATTTGTGGCAATATATGAAACAGGTGTTTTTAAAAAAGTGACATTTCTTCATCTTCATCATTATTAATAAATATATTCTAATATCTTGATATACAAGGTGGAATTAAATTAACTGAGAATATTTTAAGCGGTAAGGTATCGCAAGAAGAAATGAAAACGTATTTTTAATATTTTTTTATTATGAGAAATGAGTTTGAGCCACCATATTGGAATCAGCTGTTTCATTAAAGTACTGTGGCGTTTGTATTTTATCTATTAAATACGTTTTGTTTTTAATTCTTAATTAATCATAAAAATATTTGCTTAAAAAAATATTAAATATTTTTTTCGCTTATATTATTTTGCGATACCCTACCACTTCTTAAAATATTCTTAGTAAATCCAAGTTCATCCTGTGTGCTATAAAAAAACTAAATCAATGCAACCTGAGTAATTAGACTAGTTTGTGGTTGATTTATAAAATACTTATTTCATATCAAAACAACATATTTTTATTTTATTTTAAGATATGGGAATAAAATGGTTTTAAAGTGGGCTCATCTTTATTGATATTAATTTAAAAAACCTAAAATTTCAATTTGTTCAAAAAGCAATTTGTGGGTGTAAAATAAATAAGGACAAATAATCTGGGGTTAACTGTAATTAAAAAACAGATATTATATTTAAAATAGTCTTTTTAATGTAACAAAAACGAACAACTAGTGTTCTGATTGACAGAAATACAAAAATACATTAGACAAAAAATGGAAATAATCTTCCTCGATGATTTGAACTTCTGTCAGTGAATAAAATTCATTATTTTCATCATTCTCAATGTCTTGTATTATATCCGTGTCGTGCTCAGTTGGTGTGTCTTCCCAAGTAACGTGCTTTGAAGATCTCGGAGTACCTATTTTACTACTTTCAGGTGAGGTTTTCTGAGAATCGCCTGTAGAACTGGACGACAATTCTAAGCTGGTTTTTTTCTGAATATCTGGTGAATCGCCCGTTATTGATTTTGTTTTATCTAAATGTAGTTTACGAACCACTGAAACTCTCATTGATTCAAATGACTTTCTCGTAGGCGGCGGCGGTGTATAGTATGATTCCTCGGCGTCCATAGATTCTTCAGTGCTTTTGTGTTGTAAATAACTTGTTTCATCTTCGTTGCTCAGCAACGGATATGCCCCGAATTTCTTTCTTGCCAGATAATTCTTCGTGTGCGATAAATCAAGTACTTTTTTACGAACGAAATCGTGAAAAACAGGCATTTCTGTACAAAGTTCCCTTCGGACCAATTGTTTATCCCTATTCGACATGGATGAATCTTTTGCAGCTAACAACGCCTGTGACGCTAATAAAGTTAATATAGTCTCCAATGTAATGAGAACTAACTTTTTATCTAACACTGCAAGCCAACTCGGTCCGATAGTAGCATTGCTAGTAGTGGATGATAAACTAGTGACACTGTCGCTTCTGAACGCTCTTCTTCTAATTCCGTCTTCGGAAAGATTACCACCTGAAACTCGGCGTCTCGAGCCACTTCTTCCAGCAGTTATTCTAATACTATTCAAAGGAAGTTCTTCAGGATGATAATTCTAAAAAAATAAATAAAAAAATCAATTTAAATTCACAATGTAAATATAATACATACTATTTGAAAACTCACATGATTTAATGAACGTGTTAAAAAACAAACGGCTGACATGACAGTGCCAAAAGTCAGCTGGGGGAAAGGATCAGTCGATAATTTAGGGGCGCCAAATTGTAATTCCATTAATGGCTGCCAGTTTTGAGTTTTCGGACAAGGATTTGCCAATAAACTCAACAGATTGGGACTATATGCCTTCAGGCATACGGCAGACAAATGCATTAACTCTAACAACCTAAACAAGAATATTACGATTATTATTTTATCGACAAATATAAAGTGATTAACTTACTTATTCAGTACGGCGGTTACTTTGGGCGACGGCCCAATACTATCGGAATCTTCTTGATTAATAAGTGTAGAAGGATTTTCAATAGACAAATGTATCGCTTTGGGTCTCAACATTATTGTTATGCAGTAATGGAGACAAATACTAATGCTGCGCTGTAAAATGAAGAACAATATTTAAATTCATAATTAAAATATAAATTAAATCATACATACCATTAGTGATATCAATGATTGTGGATGTTCCTGTCGCCAAAGAGACTCGTATTTAATTAATTCCGATACAAAATATAAACTTGATGCGGTGAGATTTAAAGCTCCAATGTCGAAAGTGTGTCTCATTAAAAGTATGGATTCTACTAAATAATCTTCTTGTATACCAACAAACAGAATGGCTTCTGATGCAAAAAATACTCCGTGTGTTGCTAATAATGCAGTCACAAGTTCAATACCGCATTTATAAATCTTCCACCATTCATTTGCAGACCAAGCAGTTTCGCATGCCATTTTAGTCGGAGGCGACGGAACAGTGAGCTCTTTCGGTGGTAACAGTTGAAGCCAAAGACATTGGTTTATGTTGACATGAAGTAACTCTTGAGATGAAGAGCATCTTGCAAATGAAGTCAGGCAGTTTAATATGGCGATTGTTTGTTTGGCTTTATCTCTATTTTGAATTGACGTTGATACACTGTACAGCAATTTGTTGATCAGTTTGCTGGACATAATCCAATCGTTCCAACCGATAAAACCATTTTTAAAAACATTAATACACTGCTCCAAGAGTCTAAGACCCAAAACGACAGGACTGAGAGATCCCTCCGTTGCTTCGATTTTATTGTGCAATTCTACATCGGTGTTGATGCTGATATCGCCCACGTTTTTATTAATAACCATTTTATCCAGATTATAAGAATTAATCAAACAAACTGAGTGGATTATGTCCAAAGCTAATTCGCTATCAGTTGTGAAATCATATTTGATTATGTTTAATGACAATGTGCACAGTGCTAAAATAGAACTTTTAGCTCTTCCGTGAAGATTTTCAAAGGTCGCCGCAGTGCGATTGAGTAATGTGGCTATTTGGTCCAAATAGTGTTTTTTGTCAGTAAAGCATTCATCTTTCCAATTGGAGAAATAGATAACATACAGTTCTGCTAGAATAACAATTGTTCTGTTATCTCTTGAATCTAATTCACTGATTAAGGCATCCAAACATTTCTTCACTATTATCGATTTGTTATGGTGATTGATGGCGACGGGTTGATATTTTACAGTGATGGTCAAAAAGTCTTTCCACGACGTTAATATTTCCAACCAATTGGGAACTTCATCCACAAGACAAATTCCGGTTTTCTTCCCCTCGAAATCAAATATGTAATCTACCCATTTCTTCAAGTTCTCTCCATCTGGACTGAACAATTTTTCCATTACAAGTTTCAGACTTGGATCGATTTGACCCTCAAAAGTGTATTGCTCTATGCCGATCATATTGAAAATTTGTGCATAAGCTCGGATACCCGGCAAAATCTCTTGAAATAATGGACTGCAGAGATATTCCCAGAAATATTTGTTTTCTCTTAAATCTTTCACTAACATTTGCATATTATTCTTCCACAGCGCATGGAATAATACCATTATTCTGCTTAAAAGAGGACTATATAGACTATTTGTATCCTAAAAATATAAATACATTATATTACAAATGTTAAATGTATCAGAATGCAAAACAACCACTCACTTCTTTTACAGCAGATAAATATTCTGCCATGTACGCCAATATACCATCAATCGAAGATTTCTTATCAGTGTCTTTGTCTTCCTTTAGAGTGGATATCTTAAAAAATGCTTCTGTAAGTCCGGGTTGTTTATCTATACAAGCAGCAACGAATTCAAGTATGACTGTCTTCAACAAAATCGATTCTGTCTCATCGCGGAGTCTTTCTAGAAACATTGTTCTAATCTGCTGCGGCGTCATATCCAAACAGACTAACAGAGACATTTGAAATTCCTACAATAATTTTAGTAATTAAATAAATTCTATTAAACATTATCAATATGATAAAGTTTACCAGTGCAAAACGCCTTAATAATCTGCAAGCCGTACTCGGTAATTGTGGATTGAAAATATGGTTCATTAATCTCGTCACAGTCGGAATGACCCTAAGAGAATCTTTTTGGTTCGGTTGAGTGTAAATAAAATGCTCCAACATTCCGAATGAACCACAATTATCTATCGAGTATTTCAATCGGAGGACTTGCATTAGAATTGTCATTGAAATTTGAATTGTTTTAATATATTCAAGTCCCATGCCGTCCATCCAATTGGTCTCATTTTCCATAACATTCTGAATTCCCATTTCACCTGCAACATTTCATAAATACAACATACAATTCAAGACAATTTATCAACTTCAAACTTACCCAAAGAGATCAGCTTCAAAATAGTCACACCGGCCTCTGTATTCAGTAAACTAAATACACACAGTTTATTCATCAACAAGTCGATTTTGTGACTTGTTTGCTCGGGTGATAATTGCAAAATTTTGAATATGTAGGATACGGCTTTGTGATGGACTATGTGTTTTTCTTCCACAGATTTATAATTCCATGTCAACATTTGAGGTACTACTTCTCTTAATACAAATAATATACCAGGTAAAAGTATGCCGAATGATAATTCATCATTGTGGCGGCACTGAAATAAAATATATACATAATTAAAAATTAATATTTTTTAAATAATCACTACTAACCTCATAAAATTCCAAAAGCAAATCTATGTATGATATTAAAGCTTTGTATTCACCACGAGGCTGTTCAATATTCACTAAGTATAATCCTAACACGGCAGTATGGAATGATTCCCCGTTAGCATAAGTTTCATAACTTAGATTAGGAAAATCAACATGGGGTAAGAGTCTCACATTTCGCAATCTAAAAAAATGTTAACTTCTGATTATCATATAAATGTAGGATGATTCGTAGCTTTGATGAAAACATTTAATTACCTTGAATATATTTTATCGGCAAAGTTGGGTATGAGACATTTTATTACGTCCAAACAAGCAGAAACTAATAAAAGTAATGGAGCGTTTGAATTCAAGGTTTCTGGTGAATATCTGCTTAGTATTTCAAAAACAGATTCACACGATCCAACGAGATATTCAGGTAGAGGAACTCCTACTCCTATATTTTTCAAAACAGAAGACAATGCCTTAACACCATTATAAACACGGTCTATAAGCGATGATATGTCTTTTCCGCTAGTACTGTGTTGTAGTAAAATCTCAATTTCACTTTGCAGCACTTGCCAGTATGAAAAAGTTGTTCTGAAGTGAATAAGGGTGTGGCCTCGTCTATCGAGAACAACAGCTGCTGTGTTTGCTTTAATTAGTAAAGAGCGATCACCATTGGGACAATAGTCTTTCTTCAGTATTACATCTTTAATATCACTAGATATATTTGCAACTGTGATCACTTTAGGATCATATTTATCGGTAAACATTGGTAATGAATTCAATTCTCTCGTTACCTAAAAATATATAATACACTTATAGTCATATATTTTAATTAATTAATCCAGTATTTAAATACATTGTTCAAGCTGTCGGGATCGGCATCAGATAATCCACATATTAGTGTTGATAGTGAATTAAAATCATATGGGAAAAACTCGAGTGCTGAATTCCACAATGATACGGTTCCAATATTTTTATCTCCATCGATTTGACTCCAAAATTTACAGGCATTTTCAGACTCTCTCAAAAGTTCACTGCACAAATCAACGACGAAAGCGTGCTGAATCATACATCCGTCACTGTCTAACTTATCGCATAATAATGATAGAATTTCAAATACAGATTTACGGAAAATCAAAGCACTTTTACTTTTATCCTAGAAAATAAAAGAGTTATACTAAAATAATAGATTATTATATCAAAAATGTCAATGATAATTGTAATACTTACAGAAAACATAGGGTTAGTTCCGATTTTGTGTAGGAATTCAAAAACTCGCAATTGTAAAGCTTTTGCACCAAAGTATTGATATTTCGAGGCGAACATCTCTTCACCGAGTGGATCCTAAAATTCAAATATATAAATCAGTGACTCAAATTCAATAGTATTTAGTCAATTGTAATGAAACTTACTTCAAAAAGAAGTAGCATCCATGCTAATAAGAAAGCACCGTGTTCTTCATTAGGTTGAAGTCGAACAAGTTCACCTTCAACATCATCTTTAATGTTCTCAATCACTGCATTCACACTTGCACTAAAAATAACAATAAATAATAGAGCGATAAATACAAGAAAGTAAGCAACTAACACCAAAATATAATAGTGTGTCGGGTTATTATTATTTTCATTTTAAAATATAATTTAATAATAATTACCTTTTAAGTGTATCACTGACTAATTTGTAAAATATTGCAACTTCTGTATAAACAATCTTAATCTGAAGTGCTTGATGATACGTTTGAAGCTCTCTGCAATAAATTGGTTGCCTTCCGAAATTGTGCAATTTGAAAAGATTAAAAATATCCTTGAATTCTTGAATAGACAAAGGATCACTATCGATAATCAACAAGAGAATTGATAAAATTTCCGTTTGTTCTCTCATATTTCGTTCCATCCATATATTTTGCATTTGTGGAGTGACTATATCTCCATATGTGTGTTTTGTGGGTGGTAATTCTTTGATTAACTTTTCAAACTGTTTTATCAACGAAGTCTTCAGTTTGGTTATACCGATTTTCTCAATAATAGAGTCGAAAACTTTGGTCAATATGTGTTTTGCATTATTTTTATACTCCACAATTAACTTCAATGTTTTCAACATGAAAAATCTTTCCGAGTTATAAAATTTCCATATGTTCAAAAGGTAATCATTGGTTTTGATGTCTAAATGATTGAAATTTAACATTGATTCATCTGGTTTTCCATGATATTGATTTGATAGGAAATGAGAGAAAACATCCCATGTTTGAAAAGCGTCCAAATTCTAAAATAAAATTATTATTATTCACAAGTCATGGGATTTCTGGATAGAAATATGATAATTTTACCAGATATTCATGGAGTTTTTCAAGGAATACCAATACTTTTTCATGGTCTTTGCGTTCTGATTTCAAGTTTTTTAAAGATTCATCAGAAGACGTCTTAAAGAAGCAAAGTCCTTCTTCTAATTGAATTTTGGCAGAGTTTAATTTATTAATAACAATTTTCTTATCCACCGATTTATTAAACGTATTAGTCAACCTCCATATTTCTTTCCAATCACTGAAAGCGAGAGTTCAAAATAAATTTAAATATCCAAAATGTTAGTGATACAAAAAACTAGAGGTTACACTCACCAAACTTTCGATTCTGAAGTCATTTTAAAATAAATAAAAACCAATTTAAATTTAAAATGTTAACTATCTTTTTCCTGCATGAAATGTTTGCAGAAATGATTTAAATTAAAACATTTATGAAATTAGACAGAACAAACGCGGCATTTACAAATGACAGTTTGCCACAATGCTGCCATCATTCATTTCACTTTATTTATTTATTATTTTAAATGAAATAATTATTATGTTGTTTTAATAAACGTGTACGTGATATTATTATAGATTATATGCAATAAAATTGATAACCGTACAAAGAAGTAATAAAAGAGATAAGGTGAATTAATTGGAGAACTCGGAGAAAGTAATGTCAGTGAAGCAGTAGTAGTGAACTTGAACGAGTTGTCAAGTGAAAGACAGAAAACAAGAAATATTGTAAACAGAAAGAATGGCTCCTTCAGCTGAAGTGCGTCATGCTTCCCGCGTCCTCGGTTCTTCAGAGTCTTCAGGAATCAACGCGATCTTGTTGGGTCCACCAGGCTCCGGTAAAGGAACACAGGTTAGGTTATTTGATCTTTGACCTCGTGTTTTCGTTATCTAATAAACTCTTATTACTTAAAACTGCATTTATTTTTACTAAAATTTGTCATTTTTATTTAATTACCCTATTTATATCTGAATCTGCTTGAAATGCTTTATCTTATTAATTCAATTATCACTTATAATTCCTCTTTTAGGCGCCGATTCTGAAGGACAAATATTGTGTATGCCACTTAGCGACCGGAGATATGCTAAGAGCCGAAATATCATCCGGTTCAGAGCTTGGAAAGAGTTTGAAAGTGAAATTAGATAATGGTCAATTAGTCGAAGACGAATTAGTTGTTAGCATGATCGCTAGCAACTTAGAGAAACCAGAATGTAAGAATGGTTTTCTTCTAGACGGTTTCCCGAGAACCGTTCCTCAGGCCGAAAAGGTAAGAATTTTAAATGCGTTAATCACTGAATATTGAAATAAATTATCACTTACACTGTTGATAACGTTTCAAAATTGATATATTGCAAGAACACGCATTTTTTAACAAATAGAAAGATAACAATTTCATTTTCAATTATTTTTCAGCTCGACGAATTATTGGAAAAACGTAAAACTCCTTTGGATGCCGTGATTGAGTTTTCAATTGATGATTCTCTTCTCGTTAGGAGGATCACAGGTCGACTCATCCATCAAGCGAGTGGCCGGAGTTATCATGAGGAGTTCCATCCTCCTAAAGCATCAATGACTGATGACATCACGGGAGAGCCTTTGATTAGAAGGTCCGACGACAATGCAGAAACTCTTAAAAAACGTCTGGGAGCTTACCACAATCAGACTAAGCCACTCGTCGATTATTATTCTTTGAAAGGGGTACATTATCCTATTGATGCATCGAAATCTGCCGACGAAGTCTTCAGCAAAATAGATTCAATCTTCACGAAACGTAAGCTCGGAAGAATGGCTCTTTAGATAAGAAATTCACATACAAATTGGTAGTAAAATTTCAACACAGCTGTACAGAAAATATAACTTAAAATAAATTTATTTTTAATAGAGATTTCTTTTCAACTCGTGCAATCATTATTGCTTGTAATAGTGAGATTAGCAATACATAAAATTACTCTCGGTTGTGTTATCATGCCATTATAATTCCATTGTAGTAAAAATGTTTATTAAATAGCATTTTCCATTAATTATGTAATTTATTCCCGGACTTTACCCATATCTATTTGTTAAGTATTAAGTATTGTTGAAATTTTTAAGAATATCTTTATTTTGGGATGTACTGCCATTATACATGTGTATTTTATTTTTGTGTCAGTTTTATCAATAAAATATTTTGAACAATTTTTTTTTTTTTTATTATATTTGTCACAGAATAATAGAGTATATAAATCTATACAGTTAATTGGGCATGGAAAATAAAATTCAATATTACTTCACAGTGTATTTATTCAAGTAAATACTCAATGACTACATAACACTGCAATATGCATATTAAACGCTACAAACTCGAACATAAAAAGATCTAGGGTATTTTTTATGTAGACTACATAATTTTTTTAAATTACATACGTCACACAGAATAAATAAAACTTAATTAATTAACCTAATATTTATTTATACATAAATACCTGATTTCGATAATTCTATTTACATGGTTAAATAATATTGCTCGTTAACCTAATTTACGACCATAGATCTTTTTATGTTTCCGTTGTCATTAACAGATTTCTAAATGTCTCCAAAGAAAGGGAATACATGAAAAAACAGTTATTTGTACTTTAGTAATAAATCTAACATTGAAATAGTCATTATTATCCATGGATTTTGAACAACATAATATGTATTTATTTTCCAAGTACAAAATGGTATGAAATTATCAAGATTATATCGTTTAAAACTTTTTAAAAGGCTCAATGGATTATAAAGAATAAGTTCTTTAAGATATAAACACTCAGAGGAAAAACTGGAATTGACCCAAATTGACTATCGGATAACTATCGCTGATAACAATGTTTGACAAGTTATCAGCGGACCACTAATATAAATATCACGTTAAACAACTACACACAAATAAAACATCACCGCTATCGTTCATTGACAGAAGCATGTATCAACAACAAAAAGTTGCACTTTTGGTTAGTTTGACCAGTTTCAATAATCTATACACAAAGTAATTTTCAACAAACAATGTGGAAAATAATTGCCCTTCAATGTATATTTTTGAAGACACTATTTCCAAGCACCTCATCATCAAAGCGATCATTCTTGACATACATTTGGCAGCGGTATTTACAAAAGTAACACATTCAATGTCTTTTCCACATGTTATAGTTTACATCCTAACTCTGGATAAGCTGAGTGACCGATTCCGCCTGCGCGAGGCGTTGTATCAGTCAAGCCTCTCCTGCGACCTGCTCGACGATCGTGATGTTCTGCAGTAGTCCAAGTAGGCTGCAGGAGCCCATCCTTCACCATGACCATCTATAAACAATAATACACATTGAATTGTATATTTAATAAACAAATTTTTATTTGTCACAACAATGACAGCATTAACAATTAACATTCACTGCAAGATTTTTTTGCTAACCGGCTATTTTATCTTACTAAAATATATTCATAATATGGCCAGATTCATATATAGTTGAAAAAACACAAAATTCGCGGCATATACGCCATTCACTTGAACAGTCAAATTATTTTACTCATACATTTAGTTATCTTTATATTTATTTTATAAAAAAAGCATTGTATTAACTCAGTGGATAAAGTGCGTGGCTACAAATACTGTGGTCATGGGTTTAAATTCTGCTCAAGTAAAAAAAAAAATGATTTCATAAATTGTTACGACTGGGAGATCAGAAATAAAATTAATAAAATTCAGATCGATCGTCTTGATCCAGATTTACTCTGATTTCCTGTATTGTAAGGTAAATACTGATTATTTAGTCGATGACCTGTGTAACTAGTAATAGTTAATATCACCGACAGACAATTAACATATTGTTGTGTCTAAAACCTTCCCAAGAAGCCCGTCAAGTGTACATTTAGATAAAAATTAAAGCAAATAATTATCGAAGAGTAGTATTTATTCTTGCGGTAAAAATTATTTTAAAAAAAATTAACGACAGCAAGTCGTTACAGTTTTTATATTAAATTAAGAAATAACACTCACTCAGCAATTTAACAAACCACCATCCTGCACAGCCCACTTTTAATAGTTCTACAGGATCTCCTTCATGGAGAGACACCTCCGAGGGTCCTATTGCACAATAATCTGCCAGCGACACTAAAATACTGCCTACAGCCTACAAGTTCAAAACATAATTTTAATATTTCGTCAGAGTACAAATGACAATAATCAAATGCTTTATACATAGCGCAAATGATTTAAAATTCACATATATAATTGATATTTTTCTCGACAAATTAAACCACATACAAACAAACTCCATATGAATAAATAATTTACACAAATTACTGTCTGAAATTTAAATACTTTAATGGCACTTTGGATTGTTTGACTAAAATTTTATTAGTCAAACTATTGAAGAAAAATTAGTAATGCATATTATCCTCGTGTATATGTATGGCAAGCAAAAATGGACATGCGATTGTTAGTCATAAAAATATATACATACATATTTCATTTCATAGCAACAAGAATGACACAAAAGTTCGCTAAAACTATTAACGGTCATTCCATAGTAATGGACATTTTTATAGATATTTTAACAATATTGAGAGATTGGCCGAATTCCATTATAGAGTATGCAATTTAATTACGTATTTAGGAATTTCCCATTTACTTATTTATAATTTAAATAAAATGTGTCATTCTTCTTGCAAACTAGCAATATGAAAATCATCAAGCAAAAAGCAACTTTGTATACTGTTAGTCGACAATCAATTTGTAGTTAGTAACGGTTTGCTACATCAAATATATTCCTTTATAATAATATTTTGCATTTAATGATACAAAACTACATAAAAATGACAAGTGAGTGATAAACAAAATTTAAAGTCATTCAAACGTAAACAAAAATAAAAACATAAAAATGATTGTTGAAAAAACGTAAAACTTACTTATGATAATACATTTTTGATGACCATATGATTGTTGAACCATTTTGCTGATATACAGCAGACGGTCCATGATATTATTTGATTGTTTTTTTTATGTCTAATTTATAACACCGACGCTTATATACAAATTGCACAATTATTTTTTTGGTTAAGATCAGTACTGAGAAACATAAAATGTAGAAGTGCTTTGAGTGCTGCCGACAAAGAATTGGACCATTCTGTGAATCGTCCCCACCGACTCCACCACCTGCTGGAAATAACAAGTCCAAATAAAGTCTAGACGTGATTATACTTCGTTATCATGTTTTGTGAATGCTTTGCAGACATGATATGTTGTATACTAATTATAATCACGACTAGAAGATACCTCTTAAGGCTTCATGGCAATAATATCTTTGTACAATTGTTGTAACTTTATCATAACAGTGCTAAGAAATACATTTTGGTATGTATGTAATCATGTCCTTCGCCAAAAATTGTTAGTGAGAAATATTATAGTGCAGATAAAGAAAATAAGCAAAAGATTTTAGTTCGGTTGACTTTTTAGTTTATCAACTCAATGTAAAAATTAGTATACAATATACGGATTTGAATTAATTTCGTGGCTTAATGGGAAAATAGCATTGGCAATGACAACTGGGTATTCCTTAATTTAATACTAAAATACAAAATTACTCACAATGAGAGAAATAATAAAATCTGATCAAAATGGGATGTTGCCTATGATATTATTAAAAGGGCATCTACTTATTGGAATTAAAATAGATATTATATTGTGATGTAATGAATTAAAGCTTACTGGAGCTTGGTGTTCTGAAGAGGTAGCATCTTCATCATCACTATTAGAACAATCTGACATCCAACATTGTTCGTCAGAATGATTTGTTGTGGATCCATTATTGTGAATAGGTTGACCTCCGTCACAACTCAATGCTCGTGAAGAAATAGCTCCATTGTGACCGATTCCACCCCCTGAATCCCAGGAACTGGCTTGTTTCAGTGATCTATGAATAAGAATGATTATTATAATCATAAAAATATCAGTATTAAATTTAATAAAAAAAATATCATACTTGTGTTGGTTATTTGTAAGATGTACTGAAACGGGTTGGTGATGATAATATTGTTTAACTCTTTCACCCTTTAATTCTTCAAGCTGATCGAGAAGCACTCTCTTTATTTGAGCTACCCATGCTTGTCTTGCAGTAGGAGTCACAGCTGTAAGAGTATGAACTTCGGCTCTGCCTTGTAGCCATATTTCAAAACGGCGTGGATCACCTGCAAAAAAAGAAGAAAAATCAATAAAGAGTTCTCAAAGTTCTTACTGAATCGACACGCAACAAATTTTACCTTTGACAGATTCTGTAAGTCCAATTTGAGACATTTGTAAATAATGTTTGAAATGGTATGTAGCTTTATTATGGCTAGTTTTGGAAGCAGCTGGTTTACAAAATAACATTGCTTTTTGATATAGGAAAACGTGTCTCTGTCGAGGTCTCAATCGCAATCTCATATCACGTTTGCTTTCTGTTACTACAGAAAAAGAGCCTTGCATCAAAAGTTCTCCTTGTTGACTCAAATCCACCTTAAGAATGATATTTTTTTTTAATATAAGTTATATATTATAAATTTCAGAATAGAATTTCAATTATTTACCGGGAATCCAGTGATAGCTATTTGATGCATAGAATCATTAACACATTTTAAAACAACTAACATACAATCCAAGGCTTCCTGAAGACCTTTGCTAATGGAACCACTTTCACTATATCTAAGAAGATCCTGAAACAAATTTAAAAACATTAATACTTTGAGCTTAAAAAAATAAAATAATATGGTAGTAATACCTTTAAAAGTAGTTGATACTTTGTTATCCTTTGGACTGGTTTTAACAAATATGCAGCCAATGGTAGTTTATGTCCCAATTTTAATTGACAAGCTTGAAGAAAAAGGTGTGTGTCGACGAGGGTAGCTCGGAGACGCTCGGATCTCGGAATGTTTTGACAGTAATAACTGTACAATCTGAAGAATGTTTCTCTCTGGCATAATAAAAAAAACATTAAATAAATTTATACAATATAAAAAATCAATTTAGTTGGGTGAGGTTTTATACTTTTTGCACAAAGCACAAGGCCACCAGCTCTGAAGTGGATATGCAATTTTCAAGATCTTTCAGGAAAATGTCCGAATGGAATGTGAAGAGCTCATTCAGATTCCCAAATAGGATATCAGATTTTCCAACCAGTGCTGAAGGAATCAAATGAATGTTATCAGGATTTTCTATTTCTTCTTTGTATCCCTGTAATAATAAAATAAAAAATATGTTATATAAAGTTTTTAAATTTACTTTCAAATATTAATTTACAGAATCGTCTGAAAGTGCACTCAATGTTTCCACCCATTCATTAAGTCTTCGGTCATAATCCTTATATAGAGATTCAATAGAATCATAATTATCTTGAGAGTCACTTGATTTACAGCTCTTTTTAATGAATTTCTTAAGATTTACATATGATTTTTCTGATTTTAATGTGCCATATATTTTTTGCTTTGATTTTTTTGTGTTTGGTAAAGTGTTGTTAATTCTTTCATACATCCCTGTATTATTTTTGGATTCAAATCGTTTGGATTTCATCATTTGAAACCTATGATTTTTTTTATTGCTTCTATAGTTTGGTAAAGTCATGAACATATTATTATGAACGCTTTCATTCCATTTGTTCATTTTCAATATGTAATCATCTAGAATAGTATCATACACATCTTTGGAACATTTCTTTTTACGTGTCTTTTCACATTTACAAAAATAATCATTGTCATCGATAGAGCTTTTTTTTAAATTCGGGAGAGAAGAATAAGCTGAACATTTACTCGAGAATGAATACACTGGATTTTTGACAAATTCATCACATATTGATGGTGAAATGTGTTCATTTTTATTAGAAGAGGATTTTATGGGCTCTTCCTTGGATCTTGTTCCGTTACGGGTGTCAATTTTTTGTGAAGTGTTACAATTTTGATTGATGAGTGGAGAAATGCTATGTGTACTTTCGTCAAAGTAACCAGAATCATTTTTACTACTTTTGAACAAACCCAAATTCACTTTGGCCAAATTACGTAGATTTGTCAACTTATTTTTAAAGCATTTATATGTGTTCGGCTTCCGATTGTAGTCGAACAATTTCACTTGATTTGCAAAATCACTAAACAGAGTGGAGTCGGACGAAGACCTGCTGATGGAACCATTGTAATTTTTACTATTTTTATTCAAGTCGATCGATTCAATAGTGGTTGTTCGATAAGTTGAATTTGACCCGATTGATAAATCGTTTGATGTGAAGCTGTATTTTCCATATTTCATTTTGACATTAATTAAATATGTCAACGGTAATCCAAAATAACATGAATAATTTCACAATAATCACATAAATTCAAACATGTGATCTTCTCACTGGTTTCTCACTAACTGATATATAAAACAGTCACTCTGGTATGCTCTTCTACTGGTCATACTCTACTTAATCAACAACTGCTTTGCTCAAACACAACAATGTGAACAAGCATGAAGAAAAATAGATTGTAAACACATATTTTACAATTGAAACCCAAAGGATCAAAGTGACGAATTACAAAATTTTAAAGTTTTGCAGATATACTTTCTGACTATACACACACTTCAAAATGTGTTTGATTAAAATTTATTTATGTACAAATATTGAAGACGTTAACAAAAAATTAAATAATATTTATTCTTTACCATTGGCGGTTCCGATTTATCAAAACTCAACATATAAATGGGTTGTTATAAATCCATAAATGTTAGTTTGAAGAAAACATAATAATATTTTCTTGTAATATCATTTATAATATAATATAATTTATAATATCACTGATATATCGAGATATCTTTTTATTTTCTGTTATTATTATGCCTTTTAATTATATGTAATCTTGTTACACATTTTGTGTTATTTTTTTTGTAATTGTCTTTATGATTATAAATAAGTAATAAAATAAACAGTATTTGGAAGCTCAAAAATGTATGTCAGTAGGCTTAATATAGAATATTAAATTGGCTTTTTGTTGCTACTTTTGGGATGTACATATAATATTTTTCCAGAACATTGCTATGGATCAATTTGTCATTTGGAGCCCAGTCAATTTTATACAAATTAAACAATAATGTCACCTTTAGTATTGAGCCAAGTTCTTGAACATACACTCTTTCAGTTTGCAGAAGTTCTGTGAGTACATGGCCTCTCTTTGCCCTTCTAGCTTCACTGTCTTCTGTGGATGTGGTGGAGCTTTCCGAACTAGCAGAAATTTCCATCTGAAAAAAAAAACACACACACATGATAAATATTATTTTCGACAAATAAAAAGAGTGCAACGAGAGTGTGCTATGAATAATAAATGAGATCGAGTGCGGAGTGCGTTAAATGAAATGCAGATGGACTAGCGGTGATCATTTAACACAATTAGCTTCTAGAGCATCATATTTCAATGAATTGTTTTTAAATTCGATGGCTTATTGACACAAAAATCTATCTATTTTTTTTTTTTGTGAATGCACGCGTTTTTTAAATGTCAACCGATATAACGGGCGAGCGAATGTCACATTGAAGCCAACCTTCTTTATAGGGAACATTCTCAAAAGTCGACAACCGCACTTGAAAGCCTCGTAAATAGGATCGTTCATAATAATATAAAACACAGCCTCTTTATAGTTATTAATATTGTTATAGTGTATCCAGGCACAGTGTATAAGTTATACTGAGGCGAGGGTCGTTAAGACAGCTGGTCGTGGCCTGGGACACTATAAAAAAGAGAACAGGAGCAACAGGGCCCTTCTCATATTATATTATATGTACTAGTATTGAACCCGAGCCCTTCTCCTGCCCGCCCCTCCCTAACAACAACCCATCTTTCTTCCCCTTCTGTACAGGTAAACCGTCTTACGCCAAACAGGTGCAAATTTATAGCATGCTTCTTTATAAAAAAAATTAAACACGTGTCACAATCAATCTATTATCTGTTCTCTTTCGATAGAGACAAACAAGACGTTCTTATATATTACTTAATTATAAGGTAACCTGGATACCAGGGATGTGTTTTTCCGTATTATATTGAATATAATAGTGTGTTAGTGAGTCGTGCTAAATGGCGCGTGTACGAATAGTCTAGAGTTTGGTAGTACATATTGGGGTACACGCATACGCACAGCACGCATACACTCTCATTACACTATTATATTGAATACGGCCCTTAAAATTATGTCGAAATTGTAAAAATATACATATGATTCTACACAATTAAGAAACAGAGTACTAAATATTCTAATTATACAAATTATCACGTGGTTATTATTTTAAATATTCAAAGCACGTGTCCTTAATTGTATTTTTTTGGATTTTAAACAAAAAAAAGTCACACGTTAGCCTAGTTTGTGTAGAAAGATTATCAATGCACAATGCCTCTGTGGATTTCAGGAATGTGCTTTAAAGTATTTTATTAATTATAATAGTGTATTAGTGAGTCGTGCTAAATGGCGTGTACACGAATAGACTAGAGCTTTGTAGTATTGGTGTACACGCATAGGCAACGCACGCACACACTCTCATTACACTATTATATTGAATACGGCGGATAGATTTTTTTTCAAGTTTCCGCATAGAGTATATAATATAATATCTCATTTCTTTATATCAATCTTTTTTTACAGTTTGTCAAGTTTACAATTATTGCATAGGTAGCCCTTATTCATTTTATTTATAGAGGAATATCCGAAATAAATGTGAGTGGTGGAATTGGACGCGTTTTTTAAACATTTATCGTAAGATTTAATTGCTAATTACTTGTTTGGTTTGAAGTAAAGTATATTAAAAATGTATCCAGATAGTTACTTATTGAGTTTATCACAAATTTAAGTTGTTATTGATTGAAAATAAAATACTTTTAAGCCCTTTTTCATTCGCTGCGCAAGCGAACATATTGTGACCAGTGTGACCAATCACGATCTTTGCGGTAAATTAGCTCAATTTTTATCAAGTCTTATCTTAAAAAAACAGCCAAATAATTAAAATAATATAATTCGTATTCATCATCATAAAGATTTTAAAAAATTGAGCTTTTCTTTTTCGTAAATGTAATAATTATTTATTTTATATACATATAAATATATTTGAGGGCGACTGTTTTGGCTATTGCAATTTACTTTTGGGATGAAATTGTGTGATTTTATTTTAATTTAATATTTATCCTAAATCAACTTTTTTTCTTCACAAAAATGGAAGGAAACTTAGGGTTTGACTGTTTGAAACATTAAATGATAAGATCGGATCTTGTTGTATTATCGATGATTTATATACAGGGTGTACTTTAATTATTTAAGCTCGATTCCAAAAGCACACATTATTTATATATATATATATATATATATATATATATATATATATATATATATATATATATATATATATATATATATATATATATATATATATATATATATTTACATTATTTTAATATATATTTAAATAATGGTGAATGTATTTTTCACATTTAGGTACTAATTAAGAACTACACTTATTCAAAATTTAACTGTTAAGACTGATATTATAGTATTATATACAGGGTGAACTAACTGATAAATATTAAATATTTTAGGGGGTGGTTGAATAACGCAATTTTTTTTTATTAATAAATCAAAATAATTGCTTGTTTCCTACATATTTAAAAGACAATGTAAAGTTCAAAGTTAGAAGTTTAATTTAAATGATTTTTTTGACTTATTCTATTAGATGAGTTTTTTTCACTTATTCTTGCGTAATCAATATTTTATAATAAAAATCTACAGATAGTTCTGCCCATAACATTATAATTTGAATAACACGTGTCGGGTTCTCGTTCTTTGTTTATTTCCCACCACTCAAAGTCTACAAAAAAAAATCCAACCCTCATAATCAGGAAAGGGATGCATATTATAAAAGTGTCAACAAGATCCGCTCTTTAAGTGAGATAAAATATTAAAACGAATACAAACAGCATGCAGTATATTAACTAATCCGAGGCTATCAAGTCGTAGTAATATATTTGCAATATGAGTAAAGAAACTAATAATTTGTACGGTCTGATAAAATGTACATGATCGAGTATTTTTAAGTGTGGATCCGTTATCGCGACAAAGTTAACGGTGGCTCAATATAACGGAGATTCGACACGAGTAATCTTATTATTAGAGCATATGCAAAAATAATATACATACATATATATATATATATATATATATATATATATATATATATATATATATATATATATATATATATATATACATATATATATATATATATATATATATATATATATATATATATATACATATATATATATATATATATATATATATATATATATATATATATATATATATATATACACAAGACAACATAAAGATAGTCTATATGACACATGGTTAGACTTTAGAATTAACTTAACCCGGTTAGAAATACGAATTATTATTGATATGATTGAAGTTATAAATATATGAACACAATTGGTTCACTGGAGCAACTGGAAACTTTTACACGCAATACTGTTATTCATTATTACACCTTGTGCTGCTAAATTGCACAGGTAAAGTATCGTATGTGATACTAATAAATTTAATAGATTATTTGACTCTTACATTAACCAGGCTACGCAACTCGAGAGCTATCGGTTGGTTTTTGTGCAACCAATTGTAAAACAAAAACAGATTGGTATTCTATCTTTTAATATTTAATACTTAGACATTCGATAATCCAACAGTTTCCAGTTCTATACGAATCGGATTATCGAGACTACACTATATATGTATGTATGCATTTAAAGATGAATATCAATAACAATAAAATATATTGAAAATTCAGGATTTTTACTAAGGCCGATACAAAAATATCATAGGTATCTATTTTACAAATAAACGATCTTATTTTTTTTAAATAAATATAAAATCTTTATTATTATTATTTGGGAAGTTTTTGCACAAAAATGTAAACTTTTCATCATTAAAACTGTCGAGTTACGTAGCTTACTGTTAAAAGCCACCCTTAATAAGTGTACTCTTGTTATGAATTAATCATATGAGAGAGAATTTTATGAGTTACAATCCAGGAAATTAGAGTAAACCTAGATCGTTCGTGTATTATTCAAGGTAGACTTAAAACTAAATGAGAATATTTTAAGGGGAGGTACGGTATTGTAAAAATAATATTCTTAACCCTATTTAATTAAAAAATAATTCGTTATAACATTCCCTGTTCTATGAGGAATTGTACCAGATAGGCTTACATTTTTTTATTTATTTAAAAATGTGCTATACATACATATAAATAATTAAAAATTCACATTTTCCCATTCTTACTTGAGTAATTGATTACGTCCATAGTAATAGCGGTCAGAGATTGATCGAAGACCGGTTAAATACGGTAAATTCATTAATAGTGTATAATTGATAGCGGATAAAGCAAAATACCCCTCGGTCAAATATAAATATGTATTACCCACTAACAGTAATATCATCATCATCTCTCACCAAACTAGTTTTGTGGCATTTTACGTCACTTATAAATCAGATAACAGTATATTAAAATCATATAAGATGTGTGTTACAAGACAATATGCGATCGAGTGAAGTTATCAAAGATCGACTCACATTCATTTATCACAAAAACTGTTAATAGAAAGTCGTTGGTTGTAACACAAATTTGGAATCACAGTCGGCCGAAATGTTTACAGTAATTGCAGAATTCATATTGTGCTTTGTGGTCTTACATAAAAACAAGACAATCTCAAAGTTATATGTTTTTTTATTACTTTATCTACTGCCAAAACGCGCGTTAATCGTATCATCAATATTTCGGGAGAAAAAAAAATAACTAAGTCAAATTTACATTTTTAGTTTCTGTTAGTTAGTTCGTAGTTAAAATAGAGGTATTTTTTATAATTGTGTTATATTTGGAAAGATAAAAGAAGTCATTGACTTATGCCACATTGTAATTTATTCAAATATATACCATAAATTTATAATTCTGTTAAGATTTTACTAATTCGTCATTATCTGAAAATTATGAAATATGACCCTTGATATTATAGAAGTCCACTCATTTCCCCATTTAATTTTGTTTACAAACATCATCTTATGTATTTTTTAATATTTTTAAACCATCCTAACGCAATGGATTTTACGGTGATAATTAATGTCTGGGAATAAATAGGAAAATGCATCTAAACTAAAATTATTTAAAAATAAAATTTTATTACGAAGCAGAATGAGTAATAATTAGCATATTTTTAATACAAAAAATTGAAAATACAAAGAATATAAAATATTTACATACAATGAGTTTATATTTTATATAGAGATGCAAATAATATAGTCGACAATATGTAAATGTGAGACACCAGCAGGTTTCGTGTGTGTGTGTGTTTCCACCGCCTCGCCGTCTCGCGAATTCAAATTCTATTGCGTGTACACAACGTTTACATATAATTATGTATGCCGGAATATCGCATGCCGCTTCTATAGATAAAAGCTCATTGTATACATAAAATTTGTGTCATGAAAATGTCAAATTGTACCATATTAAAATTTAATTCTCATTATTTATTACGGTCGACAATTTATAATATTGACTTCATGAGATGAAACATGAGGTCCAAATAACAATTGACTGTGTAACGAATCAAGGCCGTTAGCGGTAATAAATAGAAGAGATGAATTATGTATTTACGAGTAGGTGTTGCCATGTGTAATACAAATTTCTTACCACTTCCCGATGATTAAGTATGAAATAATGTATTCCTGTTTTACGGAATGTGCAGTAATGTGATATTATGTAACAGTAATGGACCTGTTGCACAATGATTATGATGATGGTGACCTGAATCAAGATGAATACCAGTCAAACTACCCTCAACATATCCAACAAGTGCCAAGAGCTTCTTCATACAGTTAGCTTACTATTATAATTTCAAGAATTCCATGTTAAAGTGGTACAAGTAGGTAATATTTATTTATATACATACGTACATAGAGGCTTTTACAAAATATATACAAACTAGGGTAATTTTAATTGAAATTTTCTATTTTTTTATTTAAAAAATGAAGTATAAAAATGTGGAATTATTATGCATTATCAACCCGTACAGAAATACAGACATATAACATACACAAACTTAGACAATTATATATATATATAAATATATATATATATATATATATATATGCTTTTGTGTAATGTGTGTGTGTGTGCTTTTGGAATCGAGCTTAAATAATTAAAGTACACCCTGTATATAAATCATCGATAATACAACAAGATCCGATCTTATCATTTAATGTTTCAAACAGTCAAACCCTAAGTTTCCTAATTACTAGTGTTGTTTTAATTTAATTTGTTAATAATATTTAAAAATGAACACTTTTTGACGTTTCATACATTTTATAAACATACGGACGGAAAATGATACTGTGAAAATCGTGATTTGAATGAAACTCAAATTGTTCATATGAATACCACCGATTTTTATTTTTAATACTTCTATCCCAATGTTTTATGAAATATTTTTCCACTTAACCTGTCCAGAAGGTTGAAGGCTCTGTACATACATATAACATACACACACCTTATACAATTATATATAATCTTTTAACTTTGGTAAATTTACTGTCAAACAAAACGAGTAGTATTGGATATAATTTTTAACCTACCCTTCCGTACTTTTTTATACACAAGATAGAAATCTTATTTTTTACAGATCATTCATTTTCCTATTTTGAAAACATTTATATTCTAAGCGTTTCATTTAATAACTATTTAAAATATTCCAACTGAAAATGTTATTAAAACAATATAATGCGGATTTTTCCAGGTAATCTAATTAATTAATAAATATAATATTTACTGAGTAACGACACAAGTTATTCGGTAGTAAATGATATTTTTGAACAGCACTTGGTAATAATAATATAATTTTACATTGTAATATAACTAAAGGAATAAGGCACGTGGCTACAAATACTGTTGTCATGGGTTCAAATCCATGAAAAAAATGATTTGATCGGTTATTACTGACTGATCGGGAATAATATTAATAAAATCCCGATTGATTGTCTTGATCCAGGTTTACTCTGATTTCCTGTATTGTAAGGTAAATACTGATTATTAAGTCGGTGACCTGTGTAACTAGTAATAGTTAAGATCATTGACAGACAATTAATTACACGTTGTTGTGTCAATTTGTAAAATCCCTTCGGGGCATATACAATCAAAAAAATAATGTTCAACGTGTGTGTATGTTATATGTCTGTACGGATCCCTCAACCATCAGTGTTACCAGATGGAAGAATAATATTTTATTACAATTAATACATATCTAAAATCTCGAAATGGGTATTTTAATGATAATAATTTTAAATTAATTTCAAAATAATATTAGAGATATTTAATAATGTATAATAAATGACAATCCTCAAAAAACAGTATTAATCGGGAAACTCGCTTTTTTAAATATTGTGAGGAGTGTTGTCATCATATGAAAACCGTATTAAATTATTTTATTAATAATTTACTTTGAAACATCTTCTGAGTGTCAAAATTATTAACGTCCTATTAAAAAACTAAGTAGAACATAAAAAAAAAACATTAACAAATTGAAAAATTCAATTAAAATTACCCTAGTAAATAAATAATCCACTTAATATAGTGTTTCTGGAATAAACTATTCAATTACTTATCCTTAATATGTCTGCTTTGATCCCTGCATACAAAAACGAACCAAGAAATATTATATTTAAAAAAAGTCTATAATATAATTATGAAGTTCTATCAAGAAGATGTTTGCTGTATATTTTTTTAATATGTTTTAAATCTAGCATAACGACTCCCAACCTACAATTTCACAATATTGATCAAGTAGTGTCGAATTATAATAAAAAGAGCAACGGTCAAAATTAGCATGTGGGTTATACAAAATAGTCAAAATGTAATCCGTTCACTCGATGTGATTATTAATGTGGGTCATGTACGAAGGCATTGTTTTAGACTAGAGTTATTGCGATGGTTATACTGTAAATAATAATAGGCTATTGTGAAGAATCGCCATTTTCGGGCATTGTCTCACCAAGTCGTGTGAAACACTTTTACATTACAACTTATGTAATAATCTATGATATGTATGCATGCACGAGGGGGGTGAAAGTGAACTATAAACTAACGATATTAATAACAACACTATTCTCTTTTAAATTACCAATCCATTATTCTATTCAATAACATCGTTTTTCACACAAGCTACTCTGGTTTGGTTCAAGTTAATAAATATTAAAAATTCCAAATAAATTTTTAGTATAAGATGACCATTGTCTTACTATTTTTATATTGCAGATAGATTTACAAAAATCTAACAATCACAAAGCAATACAATTAGTCTCCTTCAAAAGGCATTATTCACTAAACCGTTTTATTCGTTTGCCATCCATTTTTTATGAAAAAGTTGGTCACCTTGATAAATCGCGTCTAAATAATATTAAAAGAAGAATAATTTATATCTAAAAACGTTAATATGCTAAAAAGGTAAAGGTCAGTTCAAGAAGCGAAACAAATAAGTGCAGAAGAATCATTAAATTAGCCACAACTGACCGGGCCAACCCTAAAAAAGAGAGGTGGTCTCGATTATCCGATACTTCCGTACTTCGATACGTGCAATAATCCGACACTTTTTCAATAACATTTTTTTTCTTATCTTGTTAGAAGAGGCGCCTGACAGTGCATAAACCCCCTCCCCTTCCCAGGGCATGCTCTCGCCAAAATATTTGTCAATATTTATAATTCTATTTTTTGGTTTTTTTCCTATTAATACCTAGAAATTTGATAATCCGACAGTTTGCGGTTACATATATGTCGGATTATCGGACTACGAGATATATGTATGTATGCATTTAAAGATAAAATTCAATAGCAATTAAATATGTATATTTAAAAATTTGGATTTTTATTAAGGCATCATATTTTTTTGATGATGTTTCAAAAATATCATGCGTATTTATTTTTCAAATAAACTATTATTTTTTCAAATAAACAGCGTATTTTTTTATAAATCAATATAATAATATCTGAGTAGTGAAATACAACATTGAATTATTTAACAAGATTTTCAATGTCTTTAAATAATAACGAATCAACTTTCTCGTTTACTTTGTGGGAATAATCCGTAACAACATAATTGAGTGTTTGTTAATGAACTAACAATAATACGCCGTGGAAAAATATCACTAAATACGATTTAATACTTTGTCAAAAGTCAAATTATGATCAAAGAATATTGGGTATTTTTCATATAAATTAAACATGACGTAAATGTTCAAATATTTGTATGCGTGGGCGATTGCTTATTTTGGGTCAACAGTTTGTGAACATCCGACTTGATATTTAACCATCGGATTACTACAATATTAAACTACTGTGTCATTGAGTAATAATAAAAAGCGTGTAAAACCAATCATTATATGTGATAATAGTTTTATTCACACGCTCTTCCCGACCTCGATAATAATAAATGCCAACTCGGCTGCCTTCTTCTATAGTATATATTTTAAATTCTAGTTCAAATATTCGGATATTGTTCTTCTGAATACTTACCCTGGGATTTTATTATAATAATAACTTCAAATATTCCTGCCGACCTACAAAATGCACAATGCATTGAAAATCTTTCTAAACAAACTAGGCCAACTTGTGACATTTTTTTTTGTTTAAAAAAATCCTAAAAAATTACAATTAAGGTCACGTGCTTTGAGTATTTAAAATAATAACCACGTGATAATTTGTATAATTAGAATATTATGTACTCTGTTTCTTAATATTGTAGAAATGCGTAGAGGTTTTCTCAAACGGTTACGGTTAATTGGTGATATCGTAAAACCTAGCATGATAGTATAATTTCTACATTTTAAGTGCTGTATTCAATTTAATAGTGTAATTAGAGTGTGGGCGAGCGGTGCGTACGCGTGTACACCAATACTAATATCTAGTCTATTCGTACAAGCACCAATAGTAGCACGACTCACTAAAACCTGGGATTCCTAGGCGTGCCTAGCCTTAAACGTTCACCGTAAACACTGTAATAGAGTTGCTTTGCTGTACTTTTGATCGGTTTTTTGTTAATGAATGCCTCGCCCGAGGCTCAGACGAGGCATTGACCAATGAAAACACAAGTGTAGCTAAGTAACTCTATTATCGTATTTACGGCGACGGACGCTTGGGAATCCATTACTTCACACACTGTTATATTGAATCCGGCCGTCAGACTCATCTTCTTGGTCCGCCATGTTGATATTTATACATTCAGTTTTATGGCCTGCTAGTATCGAATAAACTAGAGTTTAAAAACGATCAGGATTATTTAGGGCCGGCTTCTTCAACGCGAATTAAATCTCGCGTAAAATGCGTTTCTTCAAGATCTGAATAACTTCAATATAAACATCGGCTATAACTTTAACACAACTTGAAGAACGGAATGTACAAATATGACTCTATATTTATATAAATTCCAATCGAGTAGATTACGAGTTTCAAACTATATGAAGATAACGGACACATAGTATGATTTAAAAAAATGTCTTAATGATTTGGCAAATATATATTTTTTATGCGTTACTCAATATTTGGCGTGGAAATTATAAATGTAACCAGTGCATGTTATAAGACGTTTGTTGCGAAATCCATTGTATTGTAATCATGATTATTAATTTTTAATAAATGTAAATCTCTCTCCAGTCACTCACACTTTGAAACAATCGAGACTTGTAGTAGTTTTTTTTTGTTCGTAGCAAAATCACTTTTGTCGTGGGAATAAATCGAGTAGGAAACGGGTTGGAGAAATGGTGAAAAAAAATGAGATATTGTGTGAGTTGGTGCATTGAACTGAAGAAATATCAATGGACAGCTGTTCTTTGTTTACACAAGTCGTGATTGGTTTTGAATTAGCATAATATACCTTTTCAGTGCAGACACAAACGTAGTCGGGATTACAGTATGAACAGTCGCAATGATCACAATCATTCCAGAAGACACCTCCATTACATCCATGTGGTTGGTGGTGTGATGGGGGCGGCGGCGGGGGCGGTAGGGGCGGCTTGCGAGGTCGCACACCCTCTCTGCCGCCTATTTCAAGCCACACTAAACTGCTCATAACAACACCATCATGTCTAACATCACTCTGTTATACAACAATCATCTAATTTCATATTGCAATTACACACTGACAATTTTCAGAACCTCTTCTATCTAAAATCATATGTTTTCAATTGTAAAAAAAAAACATGAAATTCACGATTTGGAACAGTTAGAAGCTTTACTGCACTTTGATTATAAAATAACCACTGACCCAAATTCTTAATATCCAACAAAACCTCAATGCTTTTTGCACAAACATATCAAATATATTTATTATTTATTTACGCTCCGAGGACCTTTTTTATTTTTGAGAGACTTTTTTTATACACAACAACGCGTTAATTATCTGTCGGTGATTTTAACTATTACTAGTTACACAGGTCACCGAGTCAATAATCAGTATTTACCTTACAATACAGGAAATCACAGTAAACCTGAATCAATACGATCGATCGGGATTTTATTAATATTATTCCCGATCTCCCAGTTGTAATAACCGATCAAATCAATTTAAAAATTCTTGACTTGATTGGGATTTGAACCCATGACCACAGGGTTTCTAGCCACCCTTCTTATCCCCTGAGATTATTACGCTGGTTAATTTTCGATGAACAATATTTTTTATGATTATAGATTAGTTTATTTCCAAAACTCATAATGTCCATATTGATACAATCTGAGATAATTACAAAAAACATATTGTGAAACAAATATTATTTTTATACCAATCAATAGTCATGGTAAAGAGCTATTTATTGATATACATAATTCTTTTTTTTTTTAACTGGACATGATAAATTTTAAAGTAAAGGCCTAGGAAATCATTACTTTACAGCGGTTATCGCGGACCTAATATCAATACTAAATTTCTATACAACCTCTAAACCTGAATAGATGAAAATATTCCAGGATGACTAAGATTAAAAGTGTGACTTTGAAAGTCTAATCGACACACTAAACTAGAGATTCCAATGTCACGCACAAAATTTCTCTCGTAGCACAATATAGTCACGGATCTGGTGACAAGTCCTACGTGATGGGAATAAATAAATTAAAAAAAAACAACACTAATAATTATTAAAACATACAAAGGACGACTGAAGAATCATTCGTCGAGCACGTCACTAGTATAGCTTATCATCATTTATGACGCATTGTTCCTAATTTTCCTCGATTGTATGCAATCAACTGAATCGCGGTTTTTTTATAATAAAATTAAAAAGGTGACAAGAAGAGAAGAATTGCAAAAACTTGATGATATATAATGTGCGTGTTAGCATGCATTGTAATGATATTCTTAACACGCTTCGTACTATTAGTAGTACAATGCCAGTGAATGTCAACAGTAGAAAGTGTACTTCTTGTTCCTTTCTTTCCGCAATACAACCGACAATTTACTGGACAACCTAACAAACAATCTCACTCCTTTACAGGTGAGCTCTACTAAAACAAATATTATCTTTTCATGTACGCTATGAAAGCTGAAAGGTCATCTGTGTGCCTGATTGCCATCGCTGACGACCTTTTTTAATTAAAACTTGTCGTTCACTCTCATACACAATTTATAAAAAACTGATGAACAAAGGACTTTGATACTAACATTGATAAAGAAGCAGTGCTGCATTAAAAAAGTACCGAGAGTTTCCTATATTAAAAAAAATATATATGTGAATTTTTAAATAAAATAATGGGAGTTAAAAAATTGGTGTAGTGAATTAGATATATTTTTTTATAATTTTAGAGTAAAAATGCAAGTTCCAATTTAATTGACAGTATTGAAAGGTTTTTAAATAATTTACTAATTTCCATAAACTTATAATATTGCAGATAAACTCCGTTTATTTGACTTATATGTATGTATTTCAAGCAATATAATAATGAGTTTTATAATAGTAAAATTCATCATAGTTATACTATTAAAATGCCAATAGAAAATAAACAAATTTCGAGTAATTATAAAAATTATCGAGTTGTTTGGCCAGAAATTATCATTGAAAATGTTTATATTAATTAATAAATAAAAAAAAAATCGATTAATGATTGAAAAAAAAGCTTCTCGTGATAATAAAATAAAACTATTATTTAGTTAGGTTATTATTGTAAACGATGGCTTTGGATAATATTTTTAATACAAATAGCTAAACTAAAATAAATATTCGAAGTTATCATAAATATCAATAAGTTAATGGATACTCATTCAATGTTTATAAATATAACTCATTTGAATGATCACAATATTATGAATTGAAGTTCAATATACGACATTAAATTGACTAATAATTTGTTGGTATTTTAGGATGATGTTTTTCTATATCTGTAGATTTCATTAACTCAATTTTAGAAAAAAATGGATATACAATAAGTGGTAAGCCTACAGGGCAAATATCAAGTGATCAATTGAACTTTGGATGGACTATAATTACAAAATATATTGATCTATAATAAAATGTGACCGTTGCTATTACGAAATTTACAAACACTCGTTCATTACACACACTTGACCTACAAAATATATTATAGTCATTTTTATATAACTGTTAAGCAAAATACTAATAAATGAATATTTTTTTAAATAAAATAAATCCAATTGACGCTTAGTTGTATTGGATCAACTAATTAAAGAGAGATCACACTGGGAAAGTGGAGTCATTAATTCGATGGGTTATTCACACAATAACACATCTACAATTTATCGTTTGTTTGGGTTAAATATCTATCTTATTATAAAATAAACATGAAATTCTTGTATTTAAATATTGCCAATCAAAATCTACACATTTATAATGTGTATTAATAGTAAATTATTGTAGAAACATTGTGTAAGAAATTAATGAAACATTTTAGAAATTAAACTTGACTGTTATTGGTTTGATTTTTTTAAAGGTTACGATTTTTAAGGGGGTACATAAATAAGTGCAATTTTACTTTAACTAATTGTAACCCAAATTGTATCTATATCAGAAGCTTGTTTATAAATATATTATGTGAAAACTTATAATAATTCCATAGTCTTATTATAATGAAAACTGTTATCAATTTGTAGAATCGTTTTTGTGTTAATAACCCATCGAATTACTCACTAACAAGTAACAATCTGTATACAAAGGTCATTAATAATATAGATAAAGATTTATGATAGGCAAATATATATTTAATATGGAAGTCTCTTGTGTATTGTTTATTAAAATTGGCATATGAACTGTGATTCATTCAATTGAGAATATCCGACATTACAAGTATGAATCATCACTTTGCTCTGAAACATTCAAGTGATTTTCATTGAATTATATAAAGAATTATATGAGCAATACATTCGTTTTTACAATATTTGGTGGAAAAAAAATTGTATATGCACGGACCAGTTTTCCCATAAGTTATAAAGCGAGTAATTTGAATAACAGCCAAAAAACATCCCAACATTAGTCGATTTCACTTTCGAATTATAATAATTATCGGGTTATCTAATTCGTTTATGTAAAAATACATAACAGATGAATAAATAATTAATAATCAAATGCTCGTTTAATGTGTGTTTTTTGTTCACACTTTACATCCATTATCGGAGATAAGCGGCTTCCTTTTTCTGTTTTCACAGTAAACATTAATAATTTTATTTTTAAATTACCAAATAAAATTATAATTGTTTTTTTATGTTTAAAGATAACTTACAAATGGCTGTGATTGGTCACAACAGCCGTTTACGGTAAATGATATAAACAAAGCCTTTATTTTTCCAGCTCTTTGTCTTATATTTTTGTAGAGCTAATGTCAAACTTGTGATTATTCACCAACGATTCATTATAATTGTCGTTAGCTATGCGTGTATAAATTTCGACATTTGCTCTAAGAACATAATAATAATTCCGCATTTAAAAAAAATATCATTACAAAAGTAATGTACAATATTTTTTTACAATACCACAACGGAACTCCAAATTACCAAATAATTCTCATTGTTTCTTATTTTAAAAAGAACAAATATTAAACTTTAAAGATAACCTACAAATGGCTGTGATTGGTCACAAGAACAGTTTACTGTAAATGATTTCGACTCAAAGTTTGACAATTGACAAGTTTTTGGTTCATATTTTTGTAGAGAAAATGTTAAACTTTATACACGCGTAGATTACTCACCAACGACTCATTATACTTATAATTTTGACATTTTCTCTACAAACACAAGAAAACAAAGAGTATAAATACCGCATTTAAATAAATATAATTACAAAAGGAAAGAACGTACAATATTGTTTACATAACATCTAATATTTAAAGCACAAAATTAAAAAATATATATATATTAAAGAATACTATACGTAAAAGTCTAACGTGTGTGTAATGAAAATAGTCCTTCGAGATGTTGTGTTTTTTGATATTTGGTAGAATTAAATAAAATATTTAAAAAATTCACTATTCAAACCAATTCTAAATATTATACATGTTTATGAAATACTCGTACGAATTAATAAATTTCTAACGGATTGGGGTATTTTTAAAGACTACAAACATATTCTAACCTATTTTTGAAGATTCTTCCCAATTCTTCAATGACGGGTATTGCCATATAGAAAAATTATAATTAATACGAAACTATTACGGTTCCATTTATAAACATTGTTAAAAATAATTGAGTGACAAATAAGCTGAGGTTTTTTTAGGACTACGTTAGTTATTTTGACACATTATAAAAATTACAAAGAGGTCCTTTAATCCGATTAGTCAGTGTGTAGATTGCTTAGTAATATTCACATACACAGATATTGATATTAATAATAATTGAGTGTATTCGGTTCACAGATAACAATGCACGCGGTACAAAGAGCCAAGAGAAACTGATCATGCGAATCGGGCTCCGGTCCAAGAGTGGGGCGTAGCGGAGCCCTGGAGGGGCGGAGGCTTCAGGGCTACTGGAAAATTAACAGGATGTCCCGTAACGACGAACAGGTTCACTTATATCATTTCCTCGGGTGCCGTTATATATAAATCGCTATAACTGTTTGTTGTATTGACTTTGAAAAATATACAAATAACCTACATACACACATTTACAAAAAAAAATTAAAAATAAAACCGCCTTATAATATTATTATTTTTAATTCAGGTTGAACACAAAAACGTATTATCTAAAAAACCATAATTGCTTAGTTCCCAAAGTTCCCAATTTTTTTTTTAATTTTTATTAATAATAAAAAATATCAATACAAATTCACCCTGTATACATTTGGCTTTCAATTATTAATGTTTTATATTATATTTTTTCAGATCAAGATATCTAAGTAGAAGTACCAAGGTAGAATTATACAAGATGCTAATTAGGCCAGTACTAACCTACGGTGCAGAAACATGGGTTATTACCAAGACTGAAGAGGATAGGCTGCTTAGGTTCGAGCGGAAGATTCTTAGGAGGATCTTGGGTCCTGTTCAGGAGGCACCAGGACTATTTAGAATTAGACGGAACGATGAGATTTACTCATTATATAAGAGCGTGAACGTAGTGCAGTTCATTAGGGCTTTAACATTAGGTTGGGTTAAAGAGCAGGAGGGATAGTATCGGAAATACTATCCAGCAAGCCTGTGGGTAAGAGAAGGCAGGGTAGACCTAGGCTAAGGTGGGCGGGGAGTTCTATAAGGTAGTTAGGAGTTTAGGTATTAATAACTGGAGGAGTTGCTGGTGCGGGAAGCCTTGCTTCATCACTGAACTGGAGTGCTTATGATGATGATGATTATATTTTTTAAAGTTTACACATACATAATACAAGTTTTTCACGTGAAATTAATTTTAATTTCACACACATTTTAATTATTTTATTTACTGCGTATATCTTTATTCAATGCATAATTCTTGGAAGGTGAAATGAAAAAGGCTGAATTTGGTATCAAAAAAGGTTGAATTCGAAACGAAATACATAACAAAATAATCACATTATTTACTTAACAATAAAAATGGGCAATTTGATCATCGAATTGTGTTAACAAACTTTAAAGCTTGTTAACACTTTTTTAAGTACGGTAGGGTGAATTAGAAACGAAATAGAGTGAATTTTAAGTGAAAAACCTGTATTTGAATAAATAAAGATTCGGATTTTGTCTTACAACCATTTAAGATCTTTGAGAGTAAAACTGCATGTAAAAACCCATCGATTTATGGTATCGAAATAAAAGCTTCAATTTTTTGAGACGGCCTAAATAAAAAAAAATAACTATAATTTTATTAATATTTCCAACAAATATCATAAATATGTAATTTGGTTTTAATTTTTTAAAAAACTTCCGTAATTTAATTTTGGAATAGGGTGTATTTTGTTTTATAGTGGCGCATGCGCTGTCTGACATGTTCAATAATATTGTTGAACCTATATTGTTTGAACACAAAAGCTCATCACAACAATTATGTTAAAAGCAATTGATTGTTTGAAAGTGGACTACATTTTTTAAAAAAAGGTCATTGTTAAGCCGCGGCTAAAAGTAAAACCACGTAAAAACCAGGAAACAGGATACGATACGATAAAACAGTCTACGTGACATTATTGTTACTTTAAAATAACTACATTTATTGCAACGTATATTATTTACCAAGTGAAAGGAGTCTAAAATGTTACATTTTTTCAATAACTGCTTCACTGCACATTTTCTAAATATGGTATAAAAAACAATACATTTACGATTCCGTTTTTTAAGCAGCAATGTGAAAAAAAAAACAACATTCATTGCAAACAAGATCATTTTCATATTTAGTTTAAAGAATGCAGATTAAAAGACCTTGGACATTCATATTGCTTTCATTTATATTTCATTTAAAAATTTAAATATATGTATTGATCACGTTATTACAACAGCATTATTAAAATAATGCACACATGAAAAATGATAACGATAGAAAAAAAGTGGGCGAACTAAATTTGTTCGACTAAACTTACTCTTTATTTTTTATATTCTTAGAATAAATGCTTTAAAATTAAAGCTTAACATTTAAGCTCTACAAACATTAAAAACAAAGAATCTAACGCTGTTTATCAATTAAGGCTCATTTAAAATGTAAAACTTACCACGAACTTGTAATATTCTTATAATGCAAAAAGTAGTTTGTATTAATAAAATGTAATATTATTATTTTTTAATTTCTAAATATTTTATTGATTTATAAATTTAAAATAAAATTAACTGAAAATATTTTAGGGGGTTCAAGTAAAAAAAATATATATATATATATAAATATATATTTATATATATATATATATATATATATATATATATATATATATATATATATATATATATATATATATATATATATATATATTATTATTAATTAAAAAATAATGAAAAATATTGATCGTGCTTTTGGAAAAGTGTTTGGGCCACCATCTTGCATTCAGCTTCTGTAAAGTACTCAGTAGTGAATGTAGCGTATGTATTGTGTCTGTTAAATACGTAATTACTATTTTTAATTAAAAATGAAAATATTTTTTTTAAAAATGTATATTTTACCCCTTATATTTGCAATACTCTAGCACCCCATAAATATTCTCAGCTAATTCCATCCTGTATATTATAAAGTAGTAAATGGGAGTAATAGGCCCCAAGACTAAGTGACACTACACATCTGATCTCTGCTCTGTTAATCTTGGTGGCTTTTCGTTTGATCTCATGACTTTTTTGTGACTAGAATAATTAATTAAACCCTAACTGACGTTCAATCATACATATTTAAATCAGGAATTAGAGGATATTCTATCGAGCACATAATATAATTACAAAGGAATGTTTCCTTGTACGATGAAGTGTCAGTTATGGCTTTTCTGGTGTGCGGCTGTTACTTCCCACGTATAGTGTTCCGGGTTCGACACTGGTCATGCCAAAAAAAAAAAAACATCCCACATATGTGGAAAATATATACCATACTGACCATTTGAATTGTGAAACAAAGATTTTCAACCCTAGTTATTAATAAATGAAGGTTATTTTCATACACTTGAACTATGTATGGTTTTTATGAAGGTTATGTAATATTATTTTGAACACGCACGATTAAATCAATTATCATATAGCGTGGGCAACTTCGTGTATGGTGGAAGATATAATATTCATAATAATGGCACAAGTCAGTCAAATGTCAATATAACCACTCACAAAATACCACAGAGTCATCGCGAAGAATAATAAACTAAAGGTCTTTGAACGTGCAAATGTTAATTTGAACAATCACTCTAGAGTACATTCGCTGTCATCGGCGACAAACGAAACAACTCTCTCAGTGATGTGCCAATGTCAAACGAATATTGTAGTACATATTATACAGTAGCATAACGTCGAATTTCTTTATATGAGTCAAGTTACTTAAACTGTTAAGCACAGTCATGTAATCCGAGTGACATTAAAATTGAATGAGTGCCTTAATATACATAAGTGTAAAGTAAGAATTAAATCTCTTTGGATTGCTACATATAAAAGGCCATGGTGTATGTATACGTTTTGCCGTGTGTCTGTATTATGAGCTCTCTTATTGGACGTTAAAGTACTTTTATATGTAGCAATTCAAAGTGATTTCGTACGTACTTTAACGCCCAATAAGACAGCTCACAATACAGACACATAGTAAAACGCATACATACACTATGGCCTTTTATATGTAGCAATTAAAAGTGATTTGATTAGTACTTCAACGACCAATAAGAGAGCTCACAATACAGACACACAGTAAAACATATACATACACTATGGCCTTTTATATCTAATAATTCAATGTTATTTGGTTCCTACTATACCCGATATCAGGGGGGAATGTCATAGTACAAATTGAAAAAACCTGTTTCCCTATTATTTATTTTAAAACATTCTCTGTGGGATAAAATCTATCATCACCTAATCAGAATGCGAAATCCATTTGAGGCAAACTGTCAATCGGTTGTAATTTATTGAACTCCTTTAACAACGTCAAAGTAGGCGCGAATTCATCAAACAGCATGCGCAGAGAATTTTCATCAATGAAATCATTGGGTTTCATACATTGCAACCGGTTGACAGCTCGCCGCGAATGGATTTTGCGTTCTGAACGTTTGGGCCAATAAGAACCTCAATAAATCAAACTATGTCCAGTATCTTCAAAGCAGTTTATACTTGATTTAATTTCACGTTACCTCATAAAACAAAGAGCAGGTGCGTCATGTGGCAAACGGTCAGTGCTCAATCTATTTGAAATTAGTAGTTACTTACGAAAAGAATAATTAGATTAGAATATATGTAATATTTTTTTTAGTAATTTGTGTGGGAGTATACATAATATAAGTGGCATAACGAATTGATGAAGCTAAATAAATTGCGAGAGGCCATAGCACCCGACTACCTTACATGGAAACTTGGACACGCACTTATTTAAAAAAATATACATTTCGAATCAACACAAGGCATACTTTGCCTTTTGGAGAACAAAAATATTTAAACACATTTTTGGATATTGATAATTTTATAACATTTATCGCTTGACTTGTGTCCAGGGACAATACTATTAATTCCCCCAAACAGAGGTGTGCCAAAATCAAACGAATATTCAGGTGGACAGATTGATTGATAGGTTAATTACATTAATATCTTTTTATATTTCACATTATACCATCTTTTATTTTTAGGTTAATACCCATATTTCTTTTTTTATATTCAACTGACGAGTGTTGCAATATCATCACTGCGACTTGGGATCTCCCGTAATGCTCAAGTGATATTTCAGCATGATATATATATATATTTATATATAGATAAATAAATATTGTAGTATTATACCTATTTTTTCTCCATGAATTAAAAAGAAGCGATATTAAGACAATATAACGCTCAATTAATCATAACTACGTCGATAGAATATTGTAATATTCGTTTGACATTGGCACATCTCTGCTTTCAACCCTTGCGTTAACTATGGCTTTAACGCTGTATTAATACATATAAGGCTTTAGTTGATCACTTTTTAAAATCTAACGTAACCTGACTTAATCGAAAATATAATATGTGCAAAAATTCAATGTTTAGATTAAATAAATATGCAATTAATACATGTAAAAAGCGTGAGGTCCATTTTGCACGATCAGTTCAAATTACTCCATCGGTCATATTCAATATAATAGTCGTATTGGTGCGTGTACGAATAGACTAGAGCTTAGTAATATAATAATAGTACTATTATTATTCATTAACACGCTGTCTTTTGTAGATTTTTTCCTATGCAAAATAAATATATTTTAATTCATCACTGATTTAATTTGCCCCAGCCTTGATCTTTATATTTAAAAATGATGCAATTAATCATTTTTTAGGTCTGGACTTTTAGAAATGTCCGCCCAATATTTGTTTCACAATAATGCAATAAAATGGGGTCAATCTCAGAAATTAGACATAATAAGTTGTTAACTTGTATAAATATTTATTTTAATGTTTGAAAAGTTGTCTCAAAAATCACGCGTGGGCGTCAAAGGTCACAAAAAAATATTTTTTTTTACGTTTATATAGCCCCAATGATTTTAACACTTATTTTTACAATTGCAAGTTAATTATTTGTCCATGTGATTGGCATTTATACAACCCTGAAGAGTTTAGCTTCCAAATTTGGAGGAGCAGCGGAGACCAGATTCCGAATCACTTATTGCCAAGAAGGCTTCAAGATCGAGTGGGAGTTTTTAAATATATGTACAATAGTTTATTTTTATATCATGTAGTCCGGTCAGTCTACACCTTCAAATAACAAACCATACTATGAAACAAATACATAAAGCAGACTAATTGAACGATGAAAGTGATGAGATGAAAGATAAATAAAGACAATGAACGTTGTGAGAATGTGTTGATTATAAATCACTTTCATTCGTCTGCAAAAGCTACTAAAAATATTAACCATCAACTTTTCATATATGGTTTGAGCAATTATGTCAAAATATATTAATAATACCTACTGCCAAATATGACATGGTTACGCATTGACGAGGTCAACATTTTACATACAATTATGCAACATCTACAAATGCTTAATTATAAAGAGATTATGTGAAAACTTATAGTAATATAATATGAGTAGATATGTCTTTTTGTTAATAACCCATCGAAATGTCGATGTACCTATAAGTGATGAGTGTGGGAAAGAGTTTTATCTCAGAAGCGTAAGATTGAGCCATTAATTGTACGTTATCACAATTATAACAACATTTTTCATACACGTAGAAAATATTCCATCATTGTGAAGAGTTTTAATCATCAAGTGTACTTCTGATCTGCTATCGTGTTGAAAATAATATTAAAAAGGCAATAATACTATTAAATACTGTTTATTTTAAATTTATATTATCACAAATCAAATGAGAAAAAATATTACCTCGCACCGCTTACATTTTTCTGCAATAATTCTAAAAAAAGCGAGCAGATTTGGTTTAAACAATACCACCGACCGATATATTAGCAGGCTTATACTATAAATATCGAGATGGCGAACCTAGTAGACGAGTCTGAGTATGGCAACACTGTAACTGTATACATGTGGGTAAACGTCAGCTTATCTGAATTCTCCATAGAGATGTATATTATATAATTATATACTGTTTAAACACTTGATGACCTAGAGTGTAGTTCGACTCATCTACTTTGTCCGCCATATTGATATTTATAAATATGTATGTATATCCAGTTGTATGGCCAAATATATCGGTGGTATTGGTTTGAACCTTAAATATCCTTAACAATGTTGAAATCAGAAATTTTAGACGGTTTATTATGATTATTTATTTACTGTTCTGAATGTTTTGAAAAATCTTTTGGATAAGCATTTTGTAAAATGATTACTTGATGTAGTGAAAAGTCATTTAATTATTTCGTTTGCAAATTAAGTTGTCGATTTGGTTATTTAGAAATTTATATTAGATATATCGACACTTATACCAAATCCATCAGGTTTGTTGATTTTATAAATAATAATAAGCTTTCCCTAAAGCTTGGGATTCCTAGGCGTGCGTGGCCGTAAATGTACACCATAAAGGCGGTAATAGAGTTACTTTTGATCTGTTTTTTATTATTGCCTCGCCCGAGGCTCAGACGAGGCATTAACTAACAAAAAAGCTATCATAAGTGTAGCCAAGTAACTCTACTATCCTATTTACGATGACGTATGACTGGGAATCCATTACTTCATACACTGTTATATTGAATCCGGCCGTCAGACTCATCTTCTCGGTCCGCTATGTTGATATTTATACATTCAGTTTTATGGCCTGCTAGTATCGAATAAACTAGAGTTTGAAAACAATCAGGATTATTTAGGGCCGGCTTCTTCAACGCGAGTTAAATCTCGAGCGCGAGTCATTCGTCGATTAACGCCCAAAATGCGTTATCTTTTTTTTAAATTTTATTTTATTAAATAAGAGAAAACAGTTCTATGGAATACCAGAGAACCTACATCTCTATTCGAAGGCAAATCATGTACATATTTTAAAGTGTATGTAAAAAAGATAAAAAAAAAACTTAATAAAGTCAAATTTAATTAAATAGTAGTCCTCTAAGGATAAGGATCTTCAAGATCTCCACCTGAATAACTTCAATCTAAACATCGGCTATAACTTTAACACAGCTTGAAGAAACGGAATGTACAAATATGACTCTATATTCATATAAATTGTAATCAAATAGATTACGAGTTTCGAGCTCTTTCCATTCCTTGACAAAATATGATATCTATGTATTGTAGATGTTATCTATTGGTTATCTAAACTGTGATTTATTGTTTTATGAAGCCATAGAAGAGTTACAAAGTAGCGGTATGGCGATTGTAGGGCTATAAAGTGTAAAGTGACCGTTAGTGGAGATAGAGACAATCTACAAGAAGACAAGTACATACATATAATAACTAATATATTGCACACCGTTATGCAATTGCAATGTCGCCATTGCTCCAGACCTTCAGCATCATGGAGGAGTACCACATACACTATCTATTTATTACATCACCATATCCCGTAACAAACAACTTCTCTCTCTATCGGTCAGAGTTTCAATGGGACAAACCACACGATCATATTATGCCTGGTTACTTAACAGTTATACATATGCCTAGTTATTAAAATATGTATATTTTTTGATATTACCCCCACAATTTGTAATGCATACAAACATGATTCATTGTATACAAGTAGAGTATGTAATATGTAATTGGGGTTGCCAGATGTATTTGAGAAAAAGAAACAGACAACTTTTTTATTAGCTTCCACCGTCAGATTTTGAACACATCCTTCATATTTATAAAACAGCAAATTTAATTTTTACCCCATTTAAGGTAATTTTCCCCAGTTAGACACTCAGTATAATAAAATAATTTGTAGGTACTAACAAATAAAAAAGAAAAGAAATAAAATATTCAGATGGCATAATAGTAGAGAAGGGGCTTTATCACTTATTTTTTATACTTTAAATATTCTTCGCATTTTGAAACATAACATTACTTAATATCATTTAAATAATTATACAGTTTGAACTTTTAATTTAATAATTTTGAAGTCACATTATGGGTCACCTGTTTTTACTTTAATTTGATCGGTTATCACGACTAGGAGATCGGGAATAATATTAATAAAATCCTTGTCTTGATCCAGGTTTGCTCTGATTTCCTGTATTGTAAGGTAAATACTGATTATTAAGTCGGTGACCTGTGTAACTAGTAATAGTTAAGATCACCGACAGACAATTAATTAACACGTTGTTGTGTCTAAAAAAACTGTCAAAAAGCTACTCAAGGAGTAAATAAATAAAAATTAATAAATGTTACGAATACGAATTAATCTACCACAAACGGCTGTGATTCTTTGATATTTTATATTGTTGCGGAATAACCAACATTTATTTGCTCTACAAATACAATTCATATTTTTTTATAAAAATATTTTTACTGATTAAAAATATATATTCGAGTGAAACAGAATATTATAATAAAATTACAATAAAGAAGAAGAAACCGAGCCATTTACGTAAATTATTACACAATAAAAATCACACAGATGGAAAAAAATCAAATCATATGAATAATACATATTTAAATAAAGACCTAAATATTTCACTGCGCCAAAAAATCTAACCTATAATTTAGTGTATTGTGATTTAGGGACATGTTTAATAATTTCTACACGAGCATGTGTTTTACCAATTATGGCAAATGGACAGACTTGTTTTTATTTTCTCAGCATGGAGAAAACTAGAATTGGAAACACTTCCACATATGCCACATGTTCATACTATTCATCACGTGAAATTTATACATTTTATAAGAATTTAAGAAATCCACATAATATACAAGGTCTAGAAAGGCCAGATTCAGGCCAAAACAGACGATGTTCATGATGTAACGGATGAAACTAGAATTAACGGCAAGAACTTGTAAAATACTTATAACCCGGTGCTTAAATTATACATACTTATACTTGTTTTAATGCGAGATCATTGACCCTCATACAAACAACCTTTAATCAAAAATATTATTTTGTCATCATAAATTATATGTAGGTGTAGTTCGAAATGTCTGGCTACATTATGAATATATTTTAATTAAAATTAAATAAGCGATTAGTATGTTAAAAATCACGTCCACCTGTTACGATGGATCAATTTCATAACCAAATAATTTTAAAACTAAAATATCAATTAAAAAATGTGGCTATTTCACTAAAAGTACCCTTGAACCCTCTAATCAGATACGAGCACCAATTAGAGCCATTCATTGTAAGGATCAGAGAAAAGGAAATTTTAGTTATTATTCTCCACTTATGGTTAAAAGATTATTAATTTTTACAGTAGTAAGGCTATTTATTAGTTTTCCATTGCATTTATTAGATTATTGATAGTGTTGACTTCTTGCTGACATTATAGAAGATATTATAGAATTTAAAGAAAATTATTAGTTGTTATTTTAACAGATTCTTGTAATTCCACAGAAAATCACGCTGACACGAAGACACGTTGATTATTTAATAGAAATATCACAATTACTAATTTTATATTTAATTGAAACAAATTATTATTTCCGAAATTTGAAGAGCATTTAAAATATAGTTAAAAATTGAAAGTACTGTTAATGAGAATTAGTTTTTTAATAATTAATTCATTGATAAAAAAAGGAGTTTTAAAATTGCGTGTATTTTCAACATTTAGCAATTTATTTCCGTACCTTAATAATTTATGGAAGAATAAATAATATCGGATATGCATATATCTGTTCCTTTTAAAATCCATCCCCAGAATGTGAAGCTGAAGAGAAAAAGATGTTTGTTTGTTTATGACAATCAATCTGTCACTCTTTTGATGAAACCATAGACTACACAATCAAAAGTCATGTTATTGAATAAGTCGTTTTATTCAAAACAGGATTATAGGTTATGAAATTGAACGCCTCAATTATAAGTAACAAGAGAATTGAACTGAAATTAAATTTAAAAAATAAGACAGTTTATTTACTTTCGCTACATGCAACCATTTTTAAATTATTGAACTAGGGTAAAATTAATTTAGGCTATAGAACTGTTAAAAACCGACAGTAAATAAACGTTTATAGCGCTGCCACATAAATGTTGGTCAAATATTTTACTACTATTTTGGACTAATAAAATTTATAAACCGTATTTTTATAGTAATTAGTTTTGTGGGAAGATTGTTTGCAAATACAATCCAATCTAGGAAGGGAAAAGTGGTCAAGCTGTAACGGAACAAGAGGAATCAGGTTCGAAGTCAAGATAAGGTTAAAGAGTGAAGACGAACTGATCTTGAGAGCTTTTCTCCAGAGGGAAAACTTGAATAAACAGTGAAATCCTCATCACTTGTTTTTAATCTTAAAATATCAAGCGAAAAAAATACACAAAGTCATAATATTAAATTGCAATAAAAGTTTATCGTAAGTATTCCGCTGCCGTTCGATTACTCGTCTACAGCAAAAAAGAATAAACGGTACACGAATTATTACAAACTGCACTAGTCGTACTAAAAAATAGTAATAAAATATCGTCAATTAACCTAAATAATTTTACTATATCAACGTGGGAAATTATCAAAAATAATAAAATATATTCGCTCTTGATAGAGACGAACAAAATTCTTCATAGTCCTTCCTTGGAATCCGGGTTACCTTTAATAATCTTTACTTTTTCATTATGTATATTAATAAAATTAACGATTGTCTTAGTATGGAGAATTGTTTTATTTGTCTCTATCGAGATTGAATAGACCATACGAAATATCTCTATTCTATCCACATCTACCAGTGGCGGTCCATAAAGGAGTAAATCCACCTTATAATTGTTCATGTTTTTTCAATTGTTTTTTTTATATACAACAACGTGTTAATTTATTGTCTGTCGGTGATCTTAACTATTACTAGATACCGGTCATCTACTTAATAATCAGTATTTACCTTACACTACAGGAAATCACAGTAAACCTGGATCAAGACGATCCATCGGGATTTTATTAAAATTATTTCCGATTTCTCAGTCGTAATAACCGAACGGGATTTGAACCAATGACCACAGTATTTGTAGCCATGAGCATTATCGATTGAGCTATTACGCTAGTATAATATAATATGTTTAAATAATATCGATACAAGGTCATAATCAGTATATTTTATAATAATTTGTTAATTGCAAAAAGTTTGGCGGACAACTAGTTTCTATATATTGCATTCGTGTTGCTTTTGATTTTATGGTATTTCTGCACGCTTCTTGACCTATAATAAAAGTCACCGGCCGCCACTGAAACCCATTATGAACCTGAGCCACAAATGACTTGATCTGCCAGCTGTTTACCAGCTTTGCACTGACGATGCAATACATCACTATTATAATACCGGTATAAAATATTGAACATTACATGTGAAAACTCATCATTTTTATTTTGTGCTAACGTGACATTGAAAATATTATGTATAAACTTTCAATAGAAAGAAACTACAGATGGTACACCACTCTTTTCGCATATTGCAATTATTTAATTAAATTTCAAAATCATTTAGCTTTGTATGACACAGTAATATACAACTTTCAAAATTACCCATGTATTAGATTAATATGTGTGTTTTAGAACTAATTTATCCCATACAAAAAATCCATACATAGAGTAAAATATGCACTCTAAAAGTCTTAACTAATTGTAACACAAGATGTACATATATCAGAAGCCTATTTATAAATAAATGTCTAATAAATAAAAACTAATATAGCATATTAATAATGAATGTGTACATTAAATAAAAGCCAAATATTTGCACCAAAATATTCAGTAATATAATATATTACAATAGAGAAATACTAATATTTGAAATTGTTTATCCTTTTCTTAAACTGGCAACTTGTATATACGTTTTTATGTTCATAATCTACCGAAACACAACATCAGCAAAAAAGCTTACATTTAAAAATTATAATTTTCTCGAGGTCATTTTGTTTTGATAATTTAACTAGGTTATTTTCCTAATTAAATACAACAATTTTAGACAAGCAATTTATTTAAATATCCCCATAACCCATGTCATTTTAACAGGTTTATAAGCAATAAAACGCTCCCAAATCTAATTCACACTCTCACATTTAGCGGGTTGAAAAAATGTGTAATTACACTGAACATGTCGGATAATAACTGACTCAAAGGTACAATTATTCTTACCTTGACTTTATTTCCGTTGGTGATCAGAGATGGCTGTGAAACGGTGATGGGGGCAGCACTGGGAGTTTGCGGGTTGACTTGCTGAACAGGTCGAGGGGGTCTAACAGAGGCTCGCTGAAGAGTTTGCTTCCTGGCTCCCAACATCAGCCAGACATCGTCAACTCTTTGAAGAACCTGTCAATATAATCGAATATAAATACACGAATATTGCATTTACATATTACTAATATTTACCTGTGTTACTAGAGCTTTTGTTTCTGGTGTTGCAGATTTCATAAGAGCTTCTCTGAACTCAGCCGGAGCTGTCAAGCCGAATATATGAGCTGCTTGTTCAAATGATTCTAAATTTGTAAGTTCTAAAGAAGCAGTTGATGAGTTGTTAACTCCAACAGCTAACATTTCTACTCCAGCAGCGCACCATTCGTTGGCCTTATCAATTCTATCCATTAATTCCCTAGCTTTGGTTAATAGCATATGACGTTTTTGAATTTTTTCTAGCAAAATTGCATTGGTTCTCTTTAGTTCTTCGCACTTAGACTGAATGCTATCAACAGCACTTAGTGGATTTTTCATCAGATCTTCCCCTGTAAAAAGCGGTATTGAAATAGCTGTTTGATTTTATATTGAACATTTTCACTAACCAACTTGTACAATTTCCTCGGCTTTAGCAATATCGTCCAGACAAGCTTTTTCAAACACTTGAGTTTCTTTGATCAGAGTGTCCACTCTTGGAGCCGTTTCGCCGACCTCTGTCATATCACATGCTGTTTTCATGTGATTGTCGAGGATGATCTAAAACAAAAATTTAAATATTAAATTATAGAATATTTCTTTTGTTTTTATTTTGGTCTATGTCATTCATTTTTAAAATGGGACAGGAGATAATATGCAATTTTAAAAAATGTAGAAAAGCATTGCACAATATTGCATGGGTGACCAGTTGTTCTCATGCATTCTGCGAAGAGCATGGAGAAAGTGAATTCTTCAAAAAATGTCATGGAATCATAATTTGCCCGGCATGCAATTCAGAATTACATGACAAATTTGATGTTATACAATCGGAAATTCGACCATCTGAAGCATTCAAGTCAATCGTTTTAGCAGGTATGAATCCTAAAGATATAATGGATGTCGCAATGAGAGCAATTTCATTTTGGTCATACCAGATGGCGGAAGAAACAAAATATCAAGAAAATCTCAGTAATCATGCAAGAGAAAAAGCAAAATCGATTGAAGAAACTCATATGATGAATCTTCAAAGTATTAAAGCTCAGCTGATTGATAATAAAATGAGTATTGAAAATTTACAAGTAGAAAACGAAAATTTAAAAAAACAAAATAACGAATATGCTGCAGTTATCGATGAGTGGAGCAGAAAAATACAAAAATTACAATTCAATCATCCCAGTAGAAATGATATTAGATTCGATAGTGTAACTGAATTTAAAATACCACGAGATGTACGTGGAAACTCAAGATTACTAACCGATAATAGTGCACAAAGGGATTTTACATTTCAACCACAGATGATCAAGGATAGAAAATTGTTAAAAGATTTTATTCCCAATTCTCAAGATACGTCAACTCCGTCAGAAGTCATTACACCAACAAACTACTTTAAATACAAACATATGGGTAAAAAATAAAATCATACCTGCATTTCCTTAAAATTTAATAAAAATGTTCTAAACAATAGCCAATGGTTTAATTTCGATGAGTGCCTCTGCCAAAATTCATCAAATTGTCTTTCAGTTTCCTCCAACTGTACCAAGAGCCTTAAAATCAATTAAAAATGATGAGTACTGTGCAAAAAATAATTATTATACATCAAATAGATTTAAATTTAAGCTCAGTATCCAAAAGTTTCTTCGATGAAACTTTCAGATTTCCTTATGTTTTCCTCAAAATATTCAGAGCGCAAGGATACAACATCATAGTATGTGATCGTAGATAAAATATGTATACTGAATAATAGTAACCTTTCTACGGCAGCTATGTGTCCAATTGTATTTTCAGGTAAACAATCCTTTTTCATGTCACAAAGCAACTTCTCTCCATGGTTGGCGGCAGCTAATATTTCCTCCTTTAATATTTTATATCTGGAAGCAATATAGAATATAAAATTTGAGATATTTTTCAATTGATTTTAAAATAACTCACTTATTTCCCTGTGTATCTAATAATTCTTTGGTTTGTTCAGGATCATTGCCTAAATCACAGTCGACAATGTCCCTCATAAAAATATCTAAGTGAAGTGAAACATCCCGCATCACTAAGGAGAATTTTTCAAGTTCCTGAAATTAAATTGAATTAAATATATAGCTTTCAATGTTGTATGATAAAACTTACAATTCTTTGACGAATCCATTCAGAATGGGAATATGGTAAATCTCCACCAAGATCTGAAGTCAACTGAGATCTGTCAACGTAGTCGTAAATTTCATCAGCCGTCGTCAACACGATGACTTTAAATTTAAACTCTTCTTTGAAAAGCTTACTGCTGACTTCAGATAATGCTTTTTGAAGAAATCCAGCTGGTCTTAATACATAAACAGCATGAATGACTCCGGGGAAGTATTCCTAAAAAATAACATCATTCAAAAAATGTATTTTAATTAATATTGTGTTTGTATAACATACGGATATTCTAATAAGCACTGTTTTAACGGAGTTCCAGCGATCCTTACGTCTATCTATTACTAAGTGGAAGCCCAGATCTGCCTCTTGTAATCTGAAACATCATCATAAAATTAGTAAAAATTAACATATGATTGCTCACATGAATACTAACGAGGGAACTGAAGTGAGGTAGAGTAATAGTCTTTGGTATTCAGCAGGAGCAAGGGTATGGAAATTCGAGTGGTCCGGAAAAGTGATGATGGGGCAGTTATCTCTAGAACGGCCTCCAGTCAACAAAGCATATTGCGGCAGCAACAATTCAGCCACACTTCTTCCTTCTGATGATCCTCCGCCCCCGGTACTGCCGCCCCCACCTCCTCCATCTACACTTGAACATTCACCATCGGTATCTGAAATAAACACAAAAACATATTTTTAGAAGACTGAATCAATATCCTATTATTGTTTTGAAAATAGACAATGTATGTAGAAAATAATATATCAATGGGTTGGTGGATACTTGTTTTTAATCACTTTTTATCAAAATTCAGTTACAGATTGATAGATATTTTCTGTAAAAATATGTCACATCCCAAAAATACCAACAAAAAGCATTAGCATATATTGCATATTAAGCTAAAACTTATAATATTGTATTTATTTCAAATACTCTTTTCTCCAAGCTGTATTTTATGGACATACAATAAGTGTCCACTAACTCATTAATATATAACCGGTGATTTTGATTAATAAATCAATGAAACTATCCCAATTCCTGTAAAATCTGAAGTAGATGATTTGTCACGCCTTCGAGCGAAAGTTTTCCGTCTATTTAAATATTTACAATGTATTGGATAGAGTTTTTGTCAATTCATTTTAATTTAACAAACCGGTAAAATAAATAAAATTGTGGTACAAATCACAGTATAAATAAATTACCCAAAATCATTGGCACGTAAAGTTTTTAATGTTACACTCCAATGAACTATAAACCATCGAACAGAAAACTGGATTGTTTTCTATAAAATATTTTAGATATAATTTAAATATTTAAAATTAATCTTAATAAAATTGGTAAAAATAGATCGTCGAAATCTTTCATAAATATTTAGTTTGAAAATATATTCTTTTTTAGTTTAATCCCATTACGTAACCGTCCTAAAATAAGATGATTTGTTATAAATAGAAATATCCCCCAGGGAGTTGCATTCAGTTCATGAGCACAACAGACAAACATTTCTATTATTGAATCATCCTCAATCTTCTCAACTGGGATAAATAATCTTTTAATATTTTAGCAGTTTATTGATTAGTTTCTTTCTTATCCTAATCCCAAAAAAATAAATCGTTTACGCTTATATTTGACCCCATAGATAATTCATAACCGATGGACGCGCTTTTTTAACATTCATCGCAAAATTTGATTGCTAATTGTTTAGTTGTTTAAATGTAAAATATATTATTAATAGAGACAGATAGTTAATTATTTAGATCATTATAATTTTAAGTATTTATTAATTTAAAAAATTGCAACTTGTAGATGAAAGAGTTATCGTCATAACATCGGTCATTTTATAGATGAGCAAAGATCTTTTTAAATGCAATTCACATGATTAATAGACATAAATATAGCCATTATTTTAGGAAATCGCGGTAACTTCTTAAATATATGTGAATGTTTTACTAGCGGAGAAAAATATGGATTTTTATTTAATCCGATGCTGTATAAAATATCAATTCAATATTACAACAAGATTCTACATACAGTATTTTTTGTTATGATTCTTATTCCATGAATATAACAGCAAACATGACTGAATAATGTTATCTAATCATTGTGAAGTAGTCATGAAATAATATTGCACTATTGTGTAAAATATCACAATGGCTGACAACCACCATTCAATATTATATTCATTGTTCAATATTTGACATTTTTTCTTATATTACGAGTACAATCACTGCAAACGTGACAATATTTGGATTCGGCTTGTAGGAAACAGTTAGTCCAACGTGATCGGAATTGGGAATATAAAACCTCGTTGGGAATAAAAAAGTGCGGCACAGACATGAGTGTTTGTTGGTGCTTCTCGTATCTTAGCCAATAAGAGAACGAGTGCTTTGATTGGCGCTCATATTTGTATACTTTACTCTCATTGGCGGAGATTCGAGAAACACCAACGAGCATTCATGTGTGTACCGGGGTTTACTATGAAAAAAATAAAATGTACAATCTTTCTATAATTTTAATAATAAATTTTGGTTTAATTTTTTAAGATAACTGGGATTTTAATTGAGTATAAAAAATACTGCAAATCTAAGAATAAAATATGTATTGTGCAATTTGGATTAAAAATATCTAAATTTCCGAGTGATTTGTAAACTATAGAGTATAAGGTTTTTGTATAGAATACCAAATAGGACCTACAGTTTCCAAATTTTCAATTTGCGGCTGAATTTCATAATTATAGCTATCTAAATTTTCTCTATTAAACCTATTAAACCAAAATGCCATTTGTTGTTAAACAATAGTTGCCATAAACCATAGACTTGAAAAAATACAATAAGGCCCATATTTTATTCTACACTATTTACTGTATACTATATGTATTTTTTATCAATAATAGATAATATGTTGGGTTAGAATTTAGTGAAATGACCTATTATGTATATTTATTATATCATTTGACGAGACTTTATAAAACGAGACGTGATACCAAAATAATATTCGATGGGCTAATACCACAAACATATAAGTTCATATTCTTTATAAATAAGCTTCTGATATAGATACAACTTGTGTTACATTTCAGAGTATTTACTAACTGAATATTTAACTCAAGAACCAATCCTATCGAATGATAAAATCCATATAAATATTTTATTGAAAATAAATAGCCCCGAATCATAATATACAATTTACGATAAAACGTCAAGTGCAGATTACATATTATAATATAACAACGCACATTATAGTGATATTTTAAAAGAAGTAGATATGTTATTATTAAATACAATACTACACACAAGCAAGGCCACATTTGGCTACCAATTGCCACATTTGTCACACAACCTTTGTAGAATTTCACACATATACATTTATTATTAAATAATATTAGGTGGACCAAGTGTGTTGTATGGATTGATTTTGTATTTTTTAGACGTACCTATAGTGTGTGTGGTAAAGAAACATGTCATCTCCATATCCATGGACATATTGTGATGATATTACATGATGATAATCTGACTAAGAGTAATCACAGAATAACTGAGCATCACAGTTGGCGGCGCACTACTGAGATCCGCTATGACAGCTGACCATCAACTACACCCTCTTTAGCAAATAACTCACACATTTAACATAATATGTATAGGGAAAGACCTAGTTGAAGATAATTATAGCTTAGGAATTAATAACTAGAGGAGGGTTGTCTCGAATATTTTATTAATACCGAAGCTGATGAGGATTAAAAGAATATTAGTATTTTATTAATAGCTCTGGTGATGATGATGCAATGTATATTATTATGTTATGAATGGTGGTGATGATAGTAACATTGTGTGTGATTGCAATATACATCTAATTAGACATAAGAATAGTGTTATCAGTATGGAGCTGTGTTGATTTGTACGTGTTCTCAAAATGCACGTTCTGTAATATCGCTTTATGACTTGTCTCAGTGTTGATTTTGTAGCGATATGATTTGTCCTGTGTTGAAGTGTCCGTTACTGAGTTTACTTTATTGAAATGTTGTTTTCTGTAGTGTCTCTTTCTCAAACGTCATGGAACCTAAATCGTGAGCTACGTGGCAACAGATTATACGAATGTCGTATCATACACAAATATTCCGTTTCTTGAAACCTTGCTGAAGATATACCTGATCATACCATTTTAGAGTTCCGCGTGACTCTTCACGTTTGTCGCTTCCGTTTCATATACATATTTGTAAAACCAACTTTATAAAACATTCCTTTTTTAATCGCTCCATGTCTCTGATAAACCTACATCTCATATCGACCTCTACAACCTCTCCATCTCAAATTTCGAATCCGAGGCAGCAAATATTTTACATAAACTTAATTACTAATTTTTGTTATGTATAATTTATCTTCATCTCATGTCTTTTTATTTCTTTTCTATGTTATTGTTATGTTAACTATCTCCAATTTTCTTTTGTTTACTGCTATTTCAAACTTCTTGTATAAAACTATAGGCTTTCTGATACTTTCTGGAAGCTGTTCGTTTTAAATAAATAAAATAAAAAATAAGTGCCCGATGTTTGTATCGAATGGTGAATTTGTATACAGCCGACTTGAGCCGAAGCGATAACTGGAATGGAGGGGAAATATAGCCAATATCGTCGAGCTAGGATTTGACAGTTGGTAGCACGAGCTAAATCTCGAAGAAACGCATTTTGCGTGTAAATCGCCGAGTGATTCAAGCTCAAGATTTAACACGTCCTATAAATACGATATAAGGCTTCACAGTAAAATTGCTGTTGCTGATGATATCTCTTATTACTAGTAGTTGTAGTGTACAGTGGATATCTATGCATTAACAACAAGTCTTGCAGTCACCAGCTATAAAAATTAATCATAAAACCAACCAAAGTGTAGCTAAGTAACTCTACTATAGTATTTACGATGACGTATGACTATATATAGAGTGTGTTAGTAAGATGTGGTGTACGAATAGACAAGAGCTTGGTGGTATTGGCGAACACGCATACAGATCGCACGCACACACTCTTATTATATTACATACGATTTTCTGCTATGCAACCACGCGAATTCATTCAACATTGTTTAGCCAAAAGATTAAGCTATTTATAATTTGATGATAATCGGATTAAAGGAGACTATTGGATTACTCGATCGATTTTAAGCAAGTAATTAGATTACTAAGCTATAAAACAGAACATTTTCAAACAAATATTTATTCACAAATAAACAATAAAATCTTGTGTCGAAATTGAGGAGTAGAAATCAGACAAAAAATGTTTTTAGATTATTTAGCAAATTTATTTAAATACCATAAAACGTAAATAAAAGAATGATTTTAAATATTCAAAACGGGATTGTACTTTGTGGTCACACTGTAGCGTTATGGGCGATCGTATTCCGCTGGGGTGACCAACCGGAAAATGTTTATAAAAATATCTACGCAATTAGATCTGCTAAAATCCAATCAAGCTTACACTTTTTAGATGCAAAATTAAAGCAAGTGCGATGGAAAAATTTCACAAATCGCATAAAGAAGAGTGCTTCAGGTGAAACACTTGTATCAATATCAACTACTTATTTGCTGGAACAATAGGAATTAATCATAATTATATAAATGGATCATATGACACATTTAATAATAAATTGTAAATAAGCTGTTTGATCTTATTCAGTTTGCTTATTATTCCGCTGTCTCAATTAAGACCAATTTAGTCATTTAACTTATCGGAGAAATTAAATTGCATTAACTATACATATTATAAAAATATACGAATGATAAAATATTTCTGTGTGAATAAAAAAAATTAATACATCATATTTTCATTTCATAAAAAATAAACCTTTTAAAATCCCAATAAACAACGATATTTAATGGGAGTGTAAAATCTTCATGTATTACATTGAAGATTTTACACAGAAGTATAAAAAATTATAATAAATAAAATAGATTTAATTTGATATGAAAAATTCCAAGCAAAATTTACAATAATTCTCTGGTGCAAAAAAAATTGGATACTGATTCGATTATTCAATACGGGTAGAGTTGTTTCTTGAAATTGTCGAAAAAAATAATAAATTCATACAAAAAATATTTTTGAAACAATTCAAAAAGTAATAAATATCTTCGTTAGTTAAGCCAAAATTTAATAACTACACTTTTTCTGTAACATTAATTTGCATTATTATAAAAGTCATCAACTGATAAAAATAACCTAATTAAATTGATAATCATAAATTGGACCACTGATTAATTATTACAATGATTTTTTCTTATCATTGTAATAATTAATCAGTGTATTTGATTATCAATTTGTATCGATATCAGACCTAGTCTAAGTGGGTGTGCTTTGACATATTCGAGCTCTGCAACGATTTTCTTTACAATATTGTTTTTTTTATTATTATATTTACACAAAACATTATATGATATATGTACATTTTCAGTTATATTTTAAATATTTGTAAAAAAAGCAATTTTTATTAATTAAAAAATAATATTAATAGTGCTTTTGGAATCGAGTTTGGGCCACCATCTTGGAATCAGCTGTATCTGTGAAGTACTCAGTAGTGACTGTTATGTGTATATTGTGTCTGTTATACGTAATTAATATTAATATAAAAAAATATATTTAATTTTTTTTTCGATTATTCTTACGATACCCTATCACCCCCTAAAATATTCTCAGTTATTTCAACTCCACCCTGTATAATTATTAACAAACTATAAAGTTGAAAGCAAATTTTAAAAATAGTATTAATATAATAAAAATGTAAGCTAATACAAGAACCCAAAGTGTTTTATTAAAAATATGTTTTCAAGTGAATTCAAATACTAAAAAAGTCAATTAAGCACGTATTAAGTGAGCAATAAAATTACCAGAGCATCTTTTTAACCTCTCGTAGCATTTCGAAAACACGTTTCGGGTGGACATATTGTTTTATCCTTATTTGCACATCACATTTATCCTTTTTAGAAGTTCAACGCACTAAACAGAATATATATAATATATTATTTATTAACACGAAGCAGCTGACAGTCGAGCAGCTAAAGTCTGACTGACTCCACGAACAAGTCTAACATCAAAACCAAGGTTGGCAAACAACTTCCACTTTTTAATCGAAAACATCTCAACGGACTTTCTACAACAAGAAAACACCTCGCGAGAAATTCCTCTCAAAGGCGATAATCGATACTGCCATTAAAATAATTATAATTTAATTGGTGAGCGACTGAGGAAAAAAATGTAAATTAGGTGTAAACAAACAACACGTGTCATTGAAAGCATTAATTTAATTTTTCAATAAAATGCTCTCCCGCCATAAAGACATATCCTATATTTTAAAAACCTTTTTAGGAAGACATAAGATTTTTTATGATAACACACAATCACTGTATTAATGTATCCTTGTTTTGCGCTAAACCGATATATTAGCAGGCCATACAACTGTATGTATAAATATCAAAATGGCGGACCAATCAGATGAGGCAACACTAATTGTCTTGATATTTATACATCCAGTTGTCTGGCATTCTTATCGGGGGTAACGACTAAAAAAATAAATTATAAATATTTATTTAGATCTTGAATGACTTACAAGTGCTAGAAACATATGCGACTAATTGAGACCTGCAAAAAAGACGGATTTATGCGAATTAAAATTTTATAAAGTAGTAATTTCTTTGTGTTAACATTCTTGATAGGTAGTATAGAGCAAATATCAAACTTTGACACGAGCTTTAAACTAAACATACCGCAAACGGTTGTGATTGGTGATAGTGTAACATATTATTATAGTAAATGTGACCATGGGCGCTCATGGATGTGACTAATCTCAGCCGTTTGTAATTAATCTCGCCAATAAAAATATAATAAAATAAAAGTTTTACAAACATAGGAAACGAGTGCATTATTAAAATAACAATATACTGTATTTTTACGAGGTATACACAAATAAAATATTTCAAGGGCAATTTAAAACAGTAATTTAAATTGAACATGTATTTTATAATATTATAATTCAGATATTCAACCCTGGCAATTCAAATTTGGCGACATTGTCATCTTTTAGTTTGGAATACGTCCCAAAATGGACAGACCATTGTTTTACAATCGGTTATGTATTTATCGTGATTTGACCACACAATTAATAAAAAACGTTTATAATAATATAATATGAACAGTGTTTGGTTTATTTAAGAATGTCAAGTAACGCTTGAATTATTCAATAAAAGGATTGTATTTCATGGGCATTATAAGTTTTCCTAACACCGATAATAATAATAAAGTTTCTGATTAACTTCAAATGAAATTGCCAGTGTAAAAAAGACAATGTGGAAAATAAATCTAATATTGATATCCGCTTGAGCGGAAGTGTTTTTACAATATTCAATTAAAACAAATAATAATAAGATAGTTAGAGATATAAACTAAAAAAAAATTGATTCAGAATTTAAATAATATTTCTATACTTTCTTTCATGAATGTGTAGAGAAAATTATAAACTTTAAACATTTGAAAAGGTGAATTAACTAACTGCAAATGATACAATAGTTTTGCAGTTTCACAAATCTCGCCTCTAAGAATATCATAAGTCTTTTAATCTACAAACATAAGATACAATACGAAGCAATTGAGGATTTTAAAGAGGATTTTTAAATTATATAGGATGAGGATTTCAATGTTTAAATTAATAAAATTGCATTGTTATATTTGAGATGAATTGCACTTTAATTTCTTCGCTAAAACAACTATTGTTTATTACAAACACTCATTAATAATACTCTCCGCATACATAAATCATTATGAAACAGTTGAACGTCTTACAAAAAATCATTAAAAAAAAGTGCCAAAATCTTTGGTAACTGAAACAGGTCAGTAAAATATTTGAAGTCTTCGGGAACTGTAAATGCATAACAACAAATTAAAAACACTTATTTGATTGACGAAGCAGTCTTTGATTTGATTACTCTCTAAAAGCGAAAAAAGAGATTCAAACAAGGCACACAATTCCTAATCGCAAGTTAAAACTATTGAAATTTCACATCAACTTGTTTAATTATTAATACTTACAAGTATTTCTATTAATAAAATAGTTTATAATACACAAAATTATAAATATTCAGTGGAGGCTTAGTATTATTACGTTGATCGATTTATTTGATTGGTATGATTTTCAGTGACGACTATACCAAGTTCCCTGCATTGTTGTTTGCAAATGAGCCACGGGCGTGACAATGTACGTCTGCTGCGGTTGTTGTTGTACGACAGCCAAGGGGATAACTTGCTGTGTGATCTCTAATGGCTGACTACTGGAATCTTCATTACCAGTTTGCACATTCATTTGCTGTACAATTTGATGCTGTCCAACCTGCTGAATACTCTGAACCTGTTGATGTTGACTCACTTGAACTGCTTGCAACTGTTGCTGAACTACAACTTGTTGAGATTGCTGCTGTTGCAATACTTGATGTTGTTGTGTGGGTTGAAGGATAATATGAGTCTTTTCGTGATTTTTCTTAGCTTGTATAGCCATCTTTTTCGCCTCATTTTTAACTTTTTCCGCTTCGATTCGTAGTGGATCTTTGTTTTTGTCGTAAGTCATACACTTTCCGCTTCTGAATGGAGCATTTAATTCTTTGATTGATTCCGGTTTCTTAGGTAAGAATTTTAAGTTTGGAAACTGCACTTTCATAAAATGTCTGAATGTTGAAGATCCCATCAGTTTGACCCCGGGTTCTAAAATGTCACCATACTCTTTATACGCTTCGTACAAATTCTTTCTCGAATCACCATGAATGATAACTGCCCTATTTAAGTCTTTGACACCTACAGAATGCTGTTCTAAATATTGTTTCAAGAATTCAGTGGCGTGTTTGTATATATCTAAAGAGAATGTATTATACGGTCTCTTCCTCATATTTCCGTGCATCCGAGGAGCGACTCCGTGTGTCATCACATGTTGCCGTATTCTCTTCAATTGATAATGTGTTACATTTTCTAAATACAGGAACGCATCAAGGCACACTCGTCTTCCTTGATACACATATGAGGCTCGTAAACGCCGTCTGGTCTTATGTCGAGTAGTCTCGGACGGGTTAGCCATACAGGCCATAGTGACGCCCATCAGGTACATGTCGTGCTCAGATTTAGTTAATTCAGCAATATTGAGCCTGTGTTTATAAACACTTTCAGCATTTAATCCTCTGTAACAGCTGTCTTGGCAATCACAACCTTTTTTCAAACGAGATTTTACCTAAAATTGTTAAATATAATAATATATAAATTTTTAAATTTGGATAAGACGATCAAATATTATTATATCTGTACTTAATTCAGTGAAGAAATTTATTAAAATATAGTGGAAATAACAGACATTAGGAGGGAAATGCTTACATAGATTTTTTTTGAAGAATGATAAACTAATTATTAAAAATGTTGGTGATTTTTAGACAACTTTTGTTTCGATTCGAAGATATATAATATAAGATATGATTGAAGCAAACAAATTTGTAAATAATGTTCTATAGAATATTAAAATACCATTTTAGCCTAACTTAGTTATAAAATGTAACACAATAGAATCTTGATCGACTATTTAAGTTTGTATTTAAAAAAAATTAAGACATATTTCCAAGAGAAGCCCTCGGCACTAAAATTTTTCTGATTTTTTTTACTCATATGTCAAAAAAAAAAAGCTTTCAATTTGCCGTATATTGAGAAACAATAAGATTTGATTCATTGTAGTTAGCTATAAAATTGTGAAGTTTAGTCGAAAGATTTACCTGTATGGGATTGTCTTCTAATTTATTTTTATCATCTGCCTTAATTTTACAGTCTTCTCCAGATGTTGAGGTAATTTTCTTTAATTTCTTAATGGCATTTTGTGATGGTAGTTTGATGATATTCTTTTCTTCAGGCGATTCAATCTCACTTTTCATCTGTGTCTCTTGTTTCTGTATAACAGTATCGTGCATATTGATCATGGGGTACATCTCGTGCAGTATTGCATTATCATTGTTAGCGTTGGTGTTCTCGATCTGAATGGTGTGTCCTTGCCAGACTACCTGGAAAGTGAGAAGATTCAGTGCCATTATGGACTAACATATCAGTGAGAATATAGCGTAGTATTTATTACCTGCTGAGAGTTTGACTGGAACTCCGAGTCTTGGATGACCTGAGAGTCTGACAGCGTGAAGATGGAGTGCTGGCCGAGGACTGGCGTGTGCCACTGGGCCTGCTCGGCGCTGGAGAAGTCCTGTTCTTGGTTCTGATTGGTGTTACTGTTAGTATTACTGTTACTAGAAGTGTCCTGGCCGGAGATGACGATGATGCCGTCCTTGTGATGTCCCTGATGTTGAGCGCGCCTCTCCACGGCCAGCAAGGAGTGCAGAACTTCACTGGCTTCCTTCTCCGCAGAGTTGACAACTTCCAGCTTGGAGTAAGTGACCTCCATCATGCTTTGAATCTGGCTCTATTATCAGTTATCACAACTCCTTGACGGTCCACGCGATAATCCGCCTTATCTGGTGGCGCTAAGTGTCATAATAGCTCGAGGTGTAGTGGCCGTATACTGGCCTCTAGTGTCATGCGGCTCTGCTCTGTTATGGGCCCGTGTGGCCGAGCCTGGTGGTGCTCTGTGACGTGTCGGCGAGCCAGTGAGGTGGCAGGACCACCGCGGGCTGTCAGGCTGTCTGCCGGAGTGGTCAGCAGTGAGGAGTGTGGCCAGCAGGAGTCAGCAGGGCAGCCACAATCAGGATAAAGCAGGCAGGCACTATGGCGATCACAACGATCACTACTCTACCGGATACTGGCAACACTGACTCCTCTACTGAGCACGCCTGAACTGACCATGCGCACTGCCCCCTCCACTCTTATACAAACACTCGATACTATGATTTAAAAACCGCGCTTGCTTTTAAATTTTACATATAAATAACTATTATTATAATATCAATAGCTTAACCCATAAAACAAAAGATACTCAATTATCCTAATGTATTTTAGGTTTATTTATGCAATAAACATTAAAAATAATAATTAAAAATATAAATTTATTTATGTATAGAATATTAAAACCATTCCAAATATTTTCTACGACCGTTTTAAAAAAACATATTATACTATTTTAAATTAAACATACTAATTAATTTTTATTTGACAATAACTGTCTCGTTGCTTTTTTTTACTTTTTTGTTCGTTTCTACAAAACTACAATATCATCTAATGTTATTACGTGTTTAAAATTTGACTTTTACTCTACAAACATTAAAAAAAAACAAAAATTTAATTAAATTGTTTTTTGTTACATTCCTTCCAATAGGTAAATTTCGAATTCACACATTCATACCTGGTACATTTTTTTAAAAGTATGTTTTAGTATAATAGTGTTGTACTTAAGTATAAATGCACTATATGTATGTATGTATGTATAAGATCTGTTTACTAATCAGAGACGCTATCGGTATTTATTTAACTAAATAATATACTATAGTATTCTATTGATGTTTATTTTTATTTGCGTCGATTTAAAAATATTCCAAAGCAACTTTTCATATAAAAGAATAAATATCCTCATTGTCATAATATAAAATATTTAAACATAAACAAAGGACACCGAGGAACAACAAACTGTCCCCTCATAATAATATCCATCGTAATAAAAATAATTATTTAGCGACGGATATACGAGTACACATCATATCCACTCGACTATGAATCATACAAACTCAAAGGGAAAAGGATCGATTCATTTAAACCGACTCAACAATAAAAACTTATATTGATACTATTCTAAATATTCAACCCGACACCTTACATAATATTATTATCACACTTGAAAGACTTCTGCTGAAGAAGTCCTATAACACTTCTCAATCACTGACCGTTTTATAACATTATTAATGTGATGGTTAAAAAGAATGCAAGAGAGAGGACAGCAATCATGAAATCTGGTTATCTGGTTACTGTTAAATAAAGAAAGAAATGAGATAAAAAGTACCACTTGATATCGTTCAAGGTTTTAAAATAAAAGAAGCGGTAAGCTTCTCTTCTTCTATTCAAATTTCAAGAGCTGCTTCACTACTTTCAGTCATATTTTAAAACACTAACACTTCTATAGAGCTTTTAAAGAAAATGATGAAAAAACGCAAACGCAACGTTTTTATATTTTAAAAAATACATATGAATTAATAATAATATACACGTGGAATCAATCACTTTTTATATGGAAATTTAATTAATTCCTACGATAAATTATCTATTATATTAATTAATGACAAATATTACATAAAAAAATAATGGGTAGAAAGCTAAACCTATATGTGTGCATAAAAATAATATTATTAACAAAATCAACGGTTTTTCCTCATACATAAATTATTTCCTAACAAATCGATAAATGACAAGTGAAATTTTCCCTAATTATGAAGACAGTGAACTATAGAGAAGTGTCATACGTATTGTTTTCATACCATGGAACGTGTTCGTCACTGCTACATGCGCATATTATACATATACTTCACACTTGTGGCTAATAATCCGAATCATGTAATTGTTTACATAGTGCCTGATTATGTGTAGTTGAATGTATCAAGCAAATTTTAATATTAAGTGAAAGACGGTGAAATGTTATTAGAAAGATCGACAAGTGACAGATAAACAGTACGAGCGGTAGAAGCAGAAGATCATACGAAACATTTGGTTACAAATGCATTTTTGTCTTCTCTATTCATACGTATAAATTAGCTTATATGTATATATAGAGATGCCAATAAAAGTTTACAAACCATAGCAGACACAGATGAGATGTAGCACCAAAGGTTTCGTGTGTCAGCCGCTTGGGGCGCTGCTTCTGCCGCTCATACTGTTTAACTGTCACTTGTCGGTCATTCAAATAACATTTCACTGTATTTCACTTAATATGCTAAAGTGCGACATTAAAAGTTGCTCGATATATTCAACGACAAATAATATGTCACTATGTAAACAATTTACATGACCATGAGGATGTTTTTGTAAGAAATATATGTATTGGGTTTAGAATATGAACATTTATTAGTGACCGGGCATATTCGAATGTACGACGTTATATTGCATGGCTCTTCTACACATAAAAGTTCATTGAAATACACAAACAATACAATCGTATCACTACTAAACAACACACTAACAATTAGCTTTTGTTTAAAAACATTCTCAATTCGAATTTGGATATTAATAAAAAATAATCATATAATAAAATTGAAAATTGCAATTGTGATAATGGTGGATTAGCGAAGAGTTCCGCATTGCGTATCGTCCCAAATGTTGTGTGCCAAGTCTAACAACTAAATGGGTCACATTCCATCTTTTTTAGCATTGCAGTTTGCAACTATTATATATGAAAGCTGTCTTGTGTTTGTTAAAACAAGCGTTGAATTCGTAACAAGAGTAAAGTAAAGGAAAAAAACGACAAAACTGTCCTCGGAAATATAATACGCTATCTCGTGTTACGGACTGTCGACATTTTAAACACATCTTAATTAAAATTCTATGCTATCGATACATTTAAAGCAGATTAATGTTTACGGAAATACACGTGACGAGAAATGGTCGACAGGTTGCAAAAACTGGTCCCAAAGAAACCCACTTTCTGAACATCTGACCCGCTTTACGCACATACTTTCATACGCAATCGCTTAATATGTATTATCTATTTCGATTCAATACGGTTTATTTTTATAAAAGCTCGAGGAAAGTGGCTTTGGATTTAAAATATTCTCTGATTGATTATGAGGTGAATTATTTTCGAATATATGGTATTTTTTTAATAATTAAAACAACTTGTTTGTATGAAGATCAAATATGCTATTCGAAATTCCACTGATTGATCGAAATCGACCATTCATGAACATAAAGACAATCTTGATCTATGACCAATAAGAAATGTTCGCGGATTTCCAGCTGGCGTTATGAAGATGATCAAAGCTCGGTCAAGAGGGTGAAAATTGTTCACAATCGTAGAGCACTGCTCGGCTTTTATTTTTATTATATTGCTTTATTGTGAGAAAAAATGTATTTTTCTATTTAAATTTTCGGGTATTATCAGAACAATCTTATAATATAATAATATTAATACTGTTTTTGATATTTGCATTCAACTTTATAGTTTGTCCCATGAATATAATAATTGATGTATGATAGTGATGTATAAATTCAAATAATAAAGGAAATCGTTCCAGAGCTCGAATACGTCAAAGCATTTAATTACACCCACTTGGACTAACACAAGAAAATAATAATCTCTGAGTAAACAAAATAAGATTGCACTTTTTGCATAATATGTTATTGATATTACCAATCACAGCTTTTTTTAAAGTTTGACATTTCCCTAATTATTTTTTTAATTAATATAAGCCGTAGTTTAAAAAGTATATTTAAAATTAGCTTATTGCTGTAACTACAACTAGGACTTTAAACATAACAGCTATTATAGAAACTGACTCTAAAATCATTACTATTTAATTTAGAGACTCACACAGTATGGACCAGGCTTTTTTCTGTAAACAAACTCAAAATTCTCTATCGATCATTTACCTGTTACTTAAGACAATATTTCATTATATTAAAAATATAATGTTTTGCTCGATTATGTCAAAACTGATAACTTATTATCAGTATATGTACGCCCTTATTCCATCCAAACCTTCATGTTTTGTAAATATAAAATGGTTTTCTTCAATTTAAATGAAATAAATTTTACTCTTCATTTTTGGTATCAGGTATTGTGTTTCAATTTACACTCACTGCATATTTGAGATTTAAAATACGTAGAATAGTATTGTTATGAAATAAAAATGCCGGAACATGAAACTTGAATGGAAAGTGTAATGAATGTGATATATTTTTTATTGGGAATACACAACGTTGAAGAGATATTATCGTAGTATGTAATGAATGTGGGAAAACATATAAGGAGACTAGAAATATGAGAATTTTGTAACAACGTGTTATTTTCCAATAGGATCAGTTATTTATTACATTATCAGGATCATCCAGTTTATTTGTTTTCAAATAGTGTACTTTCGCATATGGTCGAATACGTGAGGGGGGTGAAAAAGGCCTATTTGAGAAAAGAGGCACGTTAGTTGGATGGTGTGAGGTGAGGTGAGGGGTTGGGTTCGATGACCTGGCCCAGACAACCCTAACTAATAATAACACGAGCCTCAACTGAAAGGAATTTTGCTTGTACTACAACTAATAAAGATAGCATATACCAAAAGTGGTTAAATTTGGGACGTTTCTGACTCATGGTTAAAAAAATCATTCATTTAATGTTATCAGTAAATATTTTTTAAGAAATAATGTGTAATATGTGCGTGTGTATTGAAGGGGATGATTTGGATTTTTCGGTATAGTTCGTATATTTATTTATATTTTATTGAAATAATGAGTGTTAATTTTTTCAGATATTTTATGATATAATACTATTTTTTCCCCTACGAAAATATTACCTTATAAAGACACCTACGGGTTAGAAGTGCAAACACCGGTTTCAATTGATAATGATAACTGATAATCAAACCCCGACCAAGAGGGTGAAAAAATAAGTTTTTAATTACTCTCTCGGCTTTTTTTTACAATTTTATTTATTTTTTTATTCGCCCAAGTGAACTTTTACAAAAAAGAGAAAAAAATGTCTGTATGACAAAATATATATATATATATATATATATATATATATATATATATATATATATATATATATATATATATATACTATATATATATATACTCTCTCATATATATATTATATATATGTATATATATATGTACTTCATAACACCCTGTGGACTAAGTCTGCTGATCATAACCGGCAATACATGTATGTACCAACAAATTTATTAATTTATCTATATACCACATTTTTTAATTTTTATTTAAATGCCTTGATAAACGGTAATTATGATAAGTAAAGAAATTAATAGATTTGCTTATACGTCTAAGTTCAGGTTATAAATTGCATCCGGTTTTTGTATATCCTCCCCTAGCTATGCTTATAAGGAAGTTTCGTTGTAAAAACTAGTTTACTCTGATTTCCTTGATTGAATAATATAAGTATGTTTCGAGTGATTATAAAATCCTAGCTAAAGTGTGCTTCGATCATCAAAAGAATATATTCAGCTCAATTGCTGTGGATTGAAAGTTATGTGAAAACAATTCATTTATAAACAATACATTTTTGAATATGTGATTAGGGAAAATTTCACATTTTTTTCTATCGATACGTTCTGTGTACGAGTAAAATAAAAAAATGTATAATAATTATTATGAAGAGAGAAAAATTAGAAGTAAATGCACTTAGAAACAGGAAACCGCTGAATTTAGTTTGTTCAGTAGACGTAATTAAGCTCAAAGGAGAACTTAAAAGCTTTTATATATTTTTTTATTATAACCAAAGTGGGAATCGTTTAACTGTTAGTAAAAGAGATAAATACGTTCAGAGGAAGTTACTTAAAAAGTGGGATTTTTTTGACTTAAGATACACCAATTCTTTAATAAAACCTACGCTTATCTCCTAAATAATATGCATACAGTGGGGCACTACTGCCTTTCTGGGTTGGCCCGATCCATTACGACACTCACATTTATCTATGTATTTATATACGCCCCGAGTGGCTTTTACAAATTTTGTACTTTTAGACGCAACAACGTGTTAATTAATTGTCTGTCGGTGATCTTAACTATTACTAGTTACACAGCTCACCGAATTAATAATCAGTATTTACCTTACAATACAAGAAATCAGAGTAAACCTGGATCAAGGCGATCAGTCGTGATTTTATTAATATTATTACCGGTCTCCCAGTCGTAATAACCGATCAAAACAATTTAATTTTTGTGACTTGAGTGGGATTTGAACCCATTTTATCCCATATTAGTTTATTTATGATTATTATGCAGAGAATTTTCACTGAAAAAAACTGCCTTATTTTCAAACAATACATGAATATTTTCTGTGTGTCGAGTTTAGTGTGAGTAATAATATTTTATTAATACACGGTCGATCAATCTTCATTACGACCTTGATACATTTCTCCCCCAACTCAAATATAATACAAAAATAATATTTATCACGTAAGAGCATTTATTACAGACTTATTAAAACGGTATTTGAATGCATATCGCATTGTATAATGGAGCTTTGTGAAGTTCATTGCAATCTCTGTTCACCGAAGTGAAACATCCAGAAAATAAACACACTGTATGAGAACTTATAGATTAATCCATCCACAAATAATAATAATATAATATAATAATAACCGTCATCCCTACATTTTAAATTAATAGTATTTTTACATTTACCTTAACACCTGCCTGTGGTTATCATCACCTGCTTTCGAATGGAATTGCAAAACTTCACACAAGCCATATGTTAAATGTCTGGCAAGAATTACAATCTTGCGTTCGACTTTTGTTATACTTTATATTTATTATTGTACAAGAATACGAATGGCAGTAATTGGGTAGTATTTCATTTATCATATTATATATATATATATATATATATATATATATATATATATATATATATATATATATATATATATATATATATATATTCTATATATATATATATATATATATATATATATATATATATATATATATATATATATATATATATATATATATATCACAAAACTTTTATCAATAATTGAATCATTAAATGATGGGTCCGTAACACAAATACTTATATACAACTATTTAGGTCTGGTTATAAATTAAGTTCGGCCAAGACGGTGAAAAAAACAAATTTTTAATTACTGATAATTGTAGAGCACTGCGCGGCTTATTACATTTTTATTATATTGCTTTATTATGTGGTAAATGAATTCTATATTTTCTAATATTTATAGAAAAATATTCATCATCATCATAAGCACTCCAGTTCAGTGATGAACCAAGGCTTCCCGCACCAGCATCTTCCACTTATTTCTATTGGAGGCCGCGCTCCTCCAGTTATTAATACCTAAACTCCTAACTACCTTATAGAACTCGTCCGCCTACCTTAGCCTAGGTCTACCCTGCCTTCTCTTACCCACAGGCTTGCTGGCTAGTATTTCCGATACTATCCCTCCTGCTCTTTAACCCAACCTAGTGTTAAAGCCCTAATAAACTGCACTACGTTCACGCTCTTATATAATGAGTAAATCTCATCGTTCCGTCTAATTCTAAATAGTCCCGGTGCCTCCTGAACAGGACCAAGATCCTCCTAAGAATCTTCCGCTCGAACCTAAGTAGCCTATCCTCTTCAGTCTTGGTAATAACCCATGTTTCTGCACCGTAGGTTAGTACTGGCCTAATTAGCATCTTATATAATTCTACCTTGGTACTTCTACTTAGATATCTTGATCTAAGCAAGCGTACTAAGCCGAAATACGCCCTATTAGCACTTTGCAGGCGAGAGTTGATGTCCTGGTTATTTCCAGCATCCTTAGTGACCACTGCTCCCAAATATACAAAAGAGTCAACCTGCTGAAAGTGGTCATTATCTATGTTCAGGCTACGATGTGCTACCAATTCCGAGTTGGATGTCACATGCATATACTGACTTTTAATAGAAAAATATTAATAAAATTTAATTACTGTTGTTGAAATTTGCATTAAACTTTATATTTATAGTCCAATGAGTATAATAATTGATGTATCATAAGTGTAGATGTATATTATATAATGTTTTGTGTAAATATCAGAGAGTTATAAAATAATACAATAATCAAATAAATAAACCATTAAATCCTTGGTTTTTCGAGGTTAAATTATTTCTATCTATTTTTACTATAGCAAAAATATACTTAAACAGTGTAGTCTCGATAATCTGACACATATGAGAGCGTCAAATGTCGGATTATAGAATTTTTATGTAGTTCTAGTTATATGTAAGCGTTATAATAACAATAAATTGTCAATTCATAAAGGCTTTTTTTAATTTACAGTTTACTTCAACCTCTATGTATTAACAAAAACCCAAAGCCTTAATTTGAGACTCAAAAATCCACAAGAATACAGATTATTTCTTATGTTTTCCGTACCCACTTGGACTAATTCATTTAACGCATTGTTTTATTTGTATAAATATTATAAATCATGTACCTATGTATGTATTTTCAAAAATCCAAAGCTCGACTTTTTTTATGTTTGTAGAGCTTGTGTCAGTTTTTAGCATAGTCATTCTAAGAGTAAAATCCACTTTGGTATTAAAACAAAAAAAAAAAAACTTAACTCCATTTACAATATAATCACATTCTCGTCGACACGTACGATCGTTGCACGTCCAAAAATAAAACAATATTAAATTCGTAGAAAATATTGAAACAAAACAAGGGAAATTGAACAGATCGTGGGAAAATATATATGATCATTTTGAAATTCGATCAATAAATATACTAGGTGAGAACAAAATAACACCCTGTATGTATAATACATTTTCGGTCACACACTGTATTGTGAGATGTTTTATATGATGTAGGTGACACAAATGCAGTGTTCGATCTCGGATGAAATGGAGGTGAAGATGAATGGCATGAGTTAAGTAGTGTAGCGGTAGTGAAGTGGTTAAGAGGCCGATAATCCAATATAACAATGTGCAAGTATAACTGTTCAAGACCTGGCGCCTGATGAATTATTGATAATCACTCTTATTGTGCACAATCATTACATTCACCCATTATATACAATGTGAGATTTTACCTTAAAACAATTATTATTATTCAGACCACCTGTATACAACCTGTCTTTGGTTGAACCTCAAATAAATTAAAGGCGAATATGCATTTCCTATTGGAAGATTTTTTCGAATAAAAAAAATATTAATAACTAGGGTAATTTTAATTGAAATTTTCAATTTGTTAATGTTTTTTTATGTTCTGCCTGGTTTTTTAATAGGACGTTTATCTTTGAGTTTTGATTTCATTTTTGCTTTAAAGAAGTTTGAAAGAATTTTTTTATTTTAAAAATGATGTATAAAAATGTGGAAATTGTTATGCATTATCAAATTAAATACACCTAAAAATATATTGAAATTATTTAATATTTTTAAATGCTCTGATTTGTTTTTAATACGAAGATAATACGTTGTTTGTTTTTTCATTCGAAAGAAGTTTGAATTTTTTTATTAAAATTATTAATAAAATAATATAACGCAGTTTTCATATGATGACAACACTCATCACAATATTTAAAAAGCGAGTCTCCCGATAAATACTTTTTTGAGAATTTTCATTTATTATGCATTATTAAATATCTCTAAAATTATTTTGAAATAAATTTAATAATATTATCATTAAAATACCCGTTTCGAGATTTTAGATATGTATTAATTATGATTAAATATTTAAATTGAATTATTTATACACCTGGCAACACCTAGCTGTCACAATGGATTTCGTTTGAACATTATTTATAAAATATATCAGTTTACGATAAACTACCTTCTATTGACAGAGACATGAAACGTGTTATAGATAATGGATGAATCTACATTAGTTGCCGGTCAAATAGGACTATTTTACTATTCCGAAAATGTCCCATTTAATAGGTAAAATAAAGATTTAAAATCAAATTTTTTTTACGTTTAATACATTAGGTACCGATACGGACTGTAATGCATTTTCGACTAACTGCTATACCAGATGTCATATAAATTAAGGACTATTTTCGCATATCTTTAATAATCAACAAATTTAAATGCAGTCTCACTACCAAATATTCTATTCTATTTTGAATATATGGCTCAGTTCCATAAAGACTTAAGAGCACACGGAATTTTAATGCTTGTACCCTGATATATACACTATGTTGTCATAATGTCTCAGGTAGGTTTTTTTTTTCAAGACAAAACATAAGAAAAAAACGGTGTCACTATCTATACATATACTTATTGTATATATGTATACCTATACGCCTATATGTATACCTATACGCACATATTAATTAACAATTTTTATTAAATTTCAATGAGGTATATACAACTTGTTTTTCATTGAAACTAAAATCTTTTTATCGTAATTATGTAATGTCACTGCGATCATTAAAAAAATATACTAAATCAGGCCTAAGATTTTTTTCGTATAAAAATATAATTTAATAATAATAAAATGTTTTATTATGACAGTTTGTGAATCTTCGGTTATTATAATGAGTGAATGTATGATGTCATCATAGAATAACAAGAACAAAATTCATTTTCAAGGTCAAGTTCAAATGAAAAACAATAACAACATGATGTTGTCATAATGCCTAAGGTCGCTGACCGTGTGTGCCGTGGTTATGTTCTTGTTTACGTACTATTGTTGTTTCATGAATTCTATGACGTATGCTTATAATAAAACAAATTCAAATTAGGCGGTCAATCACTTAATAAGTAAATACGCAAGATTCAAGTGTGGTTGTGTTACATTTAATGTACCATTCCTTACATTTAATTATTTTAAGTTGAATAAAAGACATGTTATATGTCTGTAGAGCAAATATTAAACGCTAAATAACCGCAATAGTTAATAAGACTTAACTCGGCTATGAACATGTTTGATGTTTTAAATTAGGTCTACAAATATAATTTAGTATAAAATTCAAAATCTATTTTAATGATAGTCCCTTCCTTTGTTCTCAGAGAGGGTGTGTACACACAAACTATCTGCTTTTTTTATTACATTTATAAAGTTTACAAACCCCTGCATTGGAAGAATTATTGTACAAGGAAACAGAATGTATGTAGATTATATCAAGTTCAAAATTAATTGTGGAAATATTCATAAGCCAACAAACAACACGCAAATTTTCTCAGAAAAATGACCGATTTCGAATAACCTTGTATAAAATTAAGACGATCGCGTTTTTTAATACATATTTCATATTTCATAGTTTTGAGATGATTAGTGAAAAAAAAAGTCAAAGTCTTAACAAAAGTATAAATTTATGGTATATATTTGAATAATTTATAATATGGTTTAAGTCAATGACTTCTTTTATCTTTTCAAATATAACACAATTATAAAAAATACCTCTATTTTAACTAACATAAACTAAAAATGTAAATTTGACTTAGTTTTTTTCTCCCGAAATATCGATGATATGACTAAGTAGATAAAGTAATAAAAAACATATACAAATGCATCCCTAACTCAAAATCGTCAATATATGACTAAATATGGCAATTTGATTTGATTTATTTATTAAATTTATATTTTTTTAGCATAATCCCAATACACATGAAATAAAAGCTCACTAATTAAGCTTCTGAAGAAAAATTGTACATAATATGTCTCATATGTTAACCTTGAACCCGGAAATGGCGTCGTTTCGTGTAAGGGAAATACTTTTAATGAGAAAGGAGAAGCGTCTTTGTTTCATATTTTTGTAGAGAAAAGTAAAATCTATGCCTCACAACGGCCGTGATTAGTCACAATGCAAAACTATGGTGTAATTATACATATTTTATTTACACTGCATTCGTATGCAAATTATGGAGTATTAAGGGTTGTTATTATTAACTGGCAACACTGCTGCTATTTATTCTTTCATATAATAAAATTCACACACGTTAAAATTGTGAAATAAATTTTAAAATAACATAGCGATAAGTGTAAACATTTATTCGATAAGGACTATTGTATTCATTTTATTTTTAGTACTGTGATCACTTCTAAACATTAATCCAAAAAAAAAACAAATATGTATACATGCTTGGAAAGACCTTATATGTATACATTATGAACTGATTTTTTTATTGTTATATTTTAAAAAAAACTTTAATAAGGCTATCGAATTATCCTGTCGGTGATCTATTTAACTATCACAGTTACACAGGTGACCAACAGGGCGGCTCTGCCCATCTTGGTATTCACCCTACAATCCAGGAAATTGGAATAAACCTACATAAAAATGTTATTAATATAATATATTAATGAATATAAATTGGTTCATCCTGAAGCGTGTCTAAATTTTGAGATTTTCTCTATAAATTATTAATATATTATGTAATATTTTTTAATAATAAATCTGCGTATAAACAACGTGACAACGCGCGTTTCAGAAACATGGGCATGATTTATTTTTGTATAGTAAAAACACTGACCTGAAGGAGAATCCATGTTGAAGCAGCCGCTTCTAGATACAGGTACGTGGAGTCCAGGAGGCGGTGTCTCCAGGTTATTGTCTGGCTGGATGCCCCTTTCTTCGAGAGCCCGTGAAGCACTGCGCTTGAACTGTTCGAGGAAACTGTCGATGTGAGTCTCGATACTCGGGGACGTGGCCATCATTTATGACAGGGTTCACATTAACATCTTTATGACATTTCAGGAAACAAACACCACAAAGTTCCGTCAACACGCAGACGCGCACTTCGAGGGCCAATCACCCACTGATCAACCAAGTGTGGAGAACCCCTAACCGTCAGTATACTTTACCACAAACAGGGTTGCCACAAATATTATAAATTGTATTTATATTATTCTTGTTATAAAGTACATAGTGCTTCTTTGATCTGGATCCGTTCGATTTTAGAGATATTCAAATTTGTTAGAACCTCTAATGAGTCCCCTGAGAACCGTTGAGATTTATTGGGATTGCTTTTGGATAGGAATATAGCATTTTCTATATTGCTGAATACTCTCGTCAAATAACTTTTTTATGCTATGGATTTTGTACGATACCATATTAATTTTTTTTGGAAAAATGACATAATAAACATACATAAACGTATACTACTTAGTATAATCGGCACCACCGGTATTAGAAGGCCGCACAAGTAAATGATAAATATAGGGAGGGCGGACCGAGCAGATGAGTTTGACAAAGGCTATACTAATCATCTCACTAAGACTCGTTGACCTTATCCACCATATTGATATTTATATATCAAGTTGTCTGGCATTCTTATCGACAGTATTTTGAAGACATCTTTCTTTCTGATGGTGAGGTGTGCTACTAACAAGTAAGCATATATAGACAAGTTTGCATTATACAAGTGTTAGTGTGGTTTCAACAAGCAGTGGTATATCATCATCAGAATGATTGAGGCGTCTACACTATAACGATATAATCCGAACGGTGCTTTCCGTTAGGATTACCTTACCACATCTGAATAGACTCTAATGGCCGTATTCATTATAATAAGTGTAATAAGATTGTATGCGTGCGATGCGTATGCGTGTACACCATACTACCAGGCTCTAGTCGGCCTGCTCTATTCGTATACGCACCAATACCATCATCTCTAGCACGACTTACTAACACACTATCATCACATTTTTATTATCAATACAACAGTAATCCTTGTTTTTATTATTAGTTTACATCCTATACTTGATTCAACACCGTTTTGGTTGATTTCGACCTTTTATAAGCATTAGCAGTAATCTTCACATTGACATTTATTCTACAACTTCTATTTGTGGTATGTATTGATAGTGGGTTCTAGACTAGAATCGTGAGAATTGTATAAAAATGAATCGGTCATTAAAAAGTGTTTATCAAGTGAAAATATTTAAATATTTATTATCAAAGCTCTTACAAATTTTGCACAACCCTGAAAAAACGGCACATCACGCAAGCGTGTAGCCGAGTGAAGTGCCGATGTTACCTGTGCACAAAAGCTGTCAAATGAATTGATGTTGAATACATACCTTACCCCACTATAAATATAAAATAAATAACCGCAATTATGCAAACAGTCGATGTTTTGTTTTAACAAATAGTTTATTAATTATATCCTATCAACATTTTGTGATCTAATTGACACGGTCGCACAATAAACTTTTTATTTCATACATTACATCAATTTTACAGATATACAATGTGAATAAATATTTTTCTGTAGTATTTTCCACATATTTAAAGTAAATAGTTTCTAAATATAAACAACACATAATTGAGAAACACACAGTTCTCATTATTATTATTATATTTGGTATGATAAGAATTCACAAATAAAAAAAAGAAAATTCACCCTTTCTTGAAACCATTTCAATGAAAACTTTCACTAGTTGCTTCGGAAAATTTTCAATAGGTGTCAGTGTAAAAATGATGGAAAACTTATTTCGAGGACTAGAATAAGACTAGATATTTTATATTTTCAAAGCATCTTACTTATATGAAAATAATAAAAATTAATCATCTTCTTATTATTGAATATTTCAATGATGAACGTTAATGCCTTATTTAAAACTTTGAATACTACAAACTCTACTACACAATGAACATAGCTACTTCGTTTTACTATTAAATAATTAACGATATTTAGGTTAGTGTGATGTGGATACTCTTGCAACTGTGTCTGCTGGAGGATGAGAACCACACAATATGGCTGCAGTGGCAAGAGTCGTAGCAAGTAAAAATGCAGCTAACAAAGCTCTGTCCAGCACCAAGGCAACATGTCTCCAATCTAGAGCTGCTTTAGAACGTCTTTCAGCAGCAGCTCTCCTTCTTTCAGCTTTTTCAGCAACATCGCCAAGTCGTCTAAGGCCTCTTGCACAACATGATTCTCCTCCGCAACGATCAGAAGATACTGAAAAAATGATATGTATAAGCCTTGATTACTCTTTGTTTCTTATGCTTGTATAGCAGATGTCAAAGTTTAAACACGAACAGAGACTGCAAAAATAACTTACTGCAAAACGAAGATATTATAAAATAATGACTCTGTCTCGCACCTGGGCATATCTAAAGTGTGACATTTTCTCTACAACAATAAACAAAAACTAGAAGAAAAAATTCCACATCAAAAAACACCGACTTTGTATCTTTCCTTTAGTGGTTCTCAAATTGAAGTTTAATCCGCAAACGTGTAAAGCATGGGATTCCTCGACGTCCGTCGCCGTAAACTTACACCGTAAAAACTATAATAGAGTTGCTTTACCGTACTTTTGACCGGTTTTTTTGTTAATTAGCGCCTCGCCCGAGGCTCAGACGAGGCATTAACTAACAAAAAACCAATCATAATAAGTGTAGCTAAGTAACTCTTCTATCGTATTTACGGTGTACGTGTAAGCTTAAGAAAAAACAATTGTGTTTTTTTTAACGTTTTTTTTTAATTATATGGAAGTAGCTTTTCCGCTGCTTATTACCGCAATAACCTCAATTTTTACAATGTGTGTCGATATTTAAATTCAATAAATCTCTTTTAGTAATTATTTTTCAATCAATAAGTACTTTAACCGGCCATAAATGTGATATTTAAAATGGGAAATATTTAGAAATTATTATATCTATATATTATATTAAAATAAATGAAGTGTGTGCTATTTAATAGAATAACAAAATCTCGCAAATCCAGCATTCATTTTTTTTTCAATTGTGATTCTTAAGATGTGATATTTGATAATCAAAATATTGATTATTAAAATGATCCAAAGCACATGTAAGTTTTTCTATCTTTGTACGATTGGATTCTAAAAGCCTCAAAAATCTAACTACATCATTCATATATTTTATTTAAATTAAATAAGCGATTAGCATACAAATGAATGTGAAATTGCGCGTCCACCGATTACGATCTATGTAGGTATTTTTTTATTTTATATTAAACGAGCTTAAAATATATTTAATAATATAAACTAACCGTTATTTTCGATGTTTGATCCTGAACGTAGAACAAACTTGGGTGAAATATCTGTAGCTATCGGTCCATCCATACCATCACCTTCCAGCCTGCTACCAGTGCGAGGGTTTACCTGTATTCAATTATTATTAGTATCGAATAATATATTCTAATAATAAACAGCCGCTTACCTGTGGTTTATCTTTGTCGCATCCTCCCTCAAATCTGATGAACATAGCCTTGGCCATCTTGCCCAATACAATATTCTTGATGATGGGAGGCACTGACGTCCCACCCACTCCCCTGCAAACATCAAACGGTTAATTCATCCGGAACTAATATTATAACCTAACTCTGTAGACCCTCTGAATGAAAATTGATCATAAAGGTGAAATACGAGGACATCTTACCTGTGATAAACGTTCAAAGTCACGACTGACAATGCCGACGCAAACGACACTAAACATATGCTGACTCCGTAATACATGCCTAAAAATATAACAAATATTTTATTTTATTTATTTATTTATTTACGCTCCGAAGAGCTTTTTTATTTTTAGAAAGGGTCTTTTTGAGAGGGTTTTTTATACACAACAACGTGATAATTGTCTGTCGGAGATCTTAACTATTACTAGTTACACAGCTCACTGACAGAGCGGCTCTGCCCGACTTAATAATCGCCTCAGTATTTACCTTACAATCCAGGAAATCAGAGTAAGCCTGGACCAAGACGATCGATCGGGATTTTATTAATATTATTCCCGATCTCCCAGTCGTAATAACCGATCAAATCAATTTAAAATTCTTGACTTGAGTGGGATTCGAACCTATGACCACAGTATTAGTAGCCACGCGTCTTATCCCCTGAGCTATCACGCTGGTATAAATATATATTAATTAATAAATATATCAACTTTAAAGGTCGAATCCTCGTTTATATTTGTCATGTACCATACAATTATTTTAAATTTTTGTATGTTTGACACCCTTTTTTAATCAAAAACTATATTTACTCATTAGTTTTTTTTGTTGTTTATTTTTAAGTATTTTTAGTAAATTTGTATTATATCTAAAGGCACCTAACTAACAAATTCTATTGATAATGATTAATCAATGACAAGTTATAAATAATTAGCATATTAATCGATTTAATTTGGTTTGAATTTATTCCATTGAAATTTTGTTTAACATTGAACAAAAACAATTTTTTTGGTTAATAATATGAATTAGTTTTGAGTCGGAATTTTATGCAAAATGGAGTTAAGTTTATTTATTGCATTTAAATGGAAATTTTACAACAATTGCTAAAAAAATCTGGAATATTTCAAATTAATAATCATTACATTATTGAGGAGTTACGCAATCTGCAAAGAAATCTGACGATAATATAGTTGAAATTAGAGAAAATAAACTGTCGTCGTTGAAATTTTATTATTTTTATACATAAAATACAAGTTTTCATTTAGCGGGCTTTCATTTATAATTGAACGGAGACGGAGAAAAAATACTGAAATGTATTTTCTGTGAAATTATGAAAAAAAAGTGTCTGTAATTCTTTCATGTGAAAAACGATTATACGGCATTATGTTCACTGAAATGTGAATATTCGGTTTCATTTATACGATTTCAAATCATATTAAATGGAAAACTTACAGGCTGTTAAATTGGCAGAAACCTTTTAACAATCTGTTGTGTAAAATAAAATAAATGTGCTTAAACTCACTTATCAATGGCGTTTTCTCGGTTGGCGGTAATGTCTCTCTGATTGTCATCAAGAAAACTGTCATGGAGAGAAGAGCACTAATTCCCAAAGTTACCTTTTCTCCAGATTCAGATGGGACGTAAAATACCAGCAAAGCTGAAAATTGTATTCAAAATACGGTATATTAATTACATTTCCTTTTTGCGGTTTTCCTTTTGAAGAGATTAATGGGTGACCGGACCAAAAAGGACCAACTCCGGACCTATTTCTAATCGATTAATTTATAAATAATTACATTAGTCCAACATATTCCCCCTGGCTTACTTTAGACCACAACCGGACGACAGCGTGACGTTGACGTTATTTTTATAGGAGAGGGAAATTGCTAAAATATAATAAATAAAGCGATTTCTATCTTATAAAATTGGGAAGTCACGCTGTCACTCGGTTGTGATTATAATTTGAATAAAGCCTAAAGTTGGTTACTATTGTTTATAAAAATATACATTCACTAGTGAAAATACAGGGTGGACTTAAATTAACTAAGAATATTTAAGGGGGTGGTAAGTTATCACAAGAACATGTAAAAAAATATATTAAATACATATTTTTTTCATTAATTACAAATTAAAAAATATAATTAGTGCTTTGGGAATAGAGTTTGGGTCACCATCTTGGATTTAGCTGTTTATGTGAAGTACATGTGTATTTTGTCTGTTAAATACGTTATTTCATATATTTTTTTCCCTTATATTTATCCCTTAAAATATTCTCACTCAATCCAAGTCCATCCTGTATATCCTTGCTTTAAAATTCATATTATTATAAATCTCATTTATCGGCGATAATTTTATTTCAAACATGATTTAATATTTAAAAAGCTTTTTCCGGGAACTTTCGTGAATGTATTAAACAGGATGAATAATGGATTAAAAAAACATTTTCTCTTTGAGGGATATTCCCAAAGTTTCACTAAGCTTCTTTTCACTGTTTATGCTAAAAACAAACTATGTATTGATAGTAAAATATTATAGTTTCAATTTATCTTCCAAATAAACTCTTCGTGTTCTAAACGAAGGATTAGTGTCAATTTTTAATTGAAACTTTCCGCAAAATATTCTAGTGGTATATTTCATATTAATTAATTAATCCTTCATAAGCCGAAAATGTTCATAAAGCTTTTTACTTTATGCATCATAACACTCGTTATAATAAATTGAGTTGAGAGAAATTATTTTTTTATAGTGACAAATTGAATCTGGTGAATTTCATGCAACCAACCAAATTGAAGTCTGTAAAAAAAGCAAGCATTTGTATTTTTGTTATATTCAAATTGTTGCTCCCTTTGGCGGATTTCATTTCGGATCAACGAATACTGAAATTGGGAACCGGAAAAAGATTAGAGTTTTCTTGCATTTGAATACGCTTTTCCCTTTTCCCCCTTTCGCTTTTGTAGTAGTATTTAAATAAATGGCAACACCTAGTACTTTATTATTAATACATACCGATTCCGTTGATTAAAATACATGGCAATATTAAGTTGAACACGTAGAAAAGTGGTCTTCTTCTCAATATAATGGCGTAGGTAATATCCGGATAAGGCTCATTGGGACAGCAGGAATAGTAAACAATATTTTTTCTCGGTTGGAATTTGATCAAATCGAATTCCCCATTGGGTTGATAGTTGCTGACATCACCATCGGGGGTTTGCTCGTTGAGGGTTAGCTGAAAAAATAAAACATTTCAAAGAAATCTCCCCAGAATCGGGGTAAAAACATGTTGAAAGATCAGTCAACTAAGAGTAATATATGATGGTCCGTATAAGTATTTATTTTCAGTCAGGATTATTTATTATTTCATCCCCCACTGCACTATTTTCTTTTTGAATGCTGGAATTTTATACTATAACAAGTGACTTATGGAAAAATTAGAATTTCTAAAATAAAACTAATGTCTTTGTAATTCTTACTGAATTGATTGAATATACAAAGTTTTTCACTTCAAATTCATATCTTGATTGAAATAAAACCGTGATTATTGATCTAAGATTTTAAAATTACTTTTTATAGGCCGGTTTCTTCACCTAGCTCTAGTTTTCTGAGCTATGTGACTACAAGTTATATGAATATTGAGTCGTATTCATACAATGCCATTATTCAAAGCGAGTCACTCTAGATATTGTGAGTGTTACCAGTACGAAAAAACCTAAAGTTCTCGACAAGAAATTGACATGTATAAATATGACAGTTGTAGTTTTTGTGTAATATTAAAAAAAGCCTTTTTTTAAATTGAACAGTGACAACACTATTACATTTCCCAACGTTGTAATAGTGCTGTAACTGTTCAACAAACCACTAAAGTAATACCTGAAAGCCATCATAGGTCCACGAGGCCCATTTAAGTGTGCATACTTGAATATCAAAGGGGAAATATTCCACATTGATGTTGCATGATGATCGATATATTCCATGACTCAACCAGGTTACTTCTCCATTACTCTTCACTATCACATTTGTATTGATCACCGACGATGGATATTGAGGATCAGCACTGGACCATTCGCAACAACAATAATAAACCGACACTTAATAGACTGCCACATTCTCAAAAGTACCCTTATAAATAATTATAATTGAAGACCTCAGCGGAAAAACTGCAATAGTCACAAGAATGAATTATTTTGATAGTGACTTATATCGAAATGTGTTTTTATTAATGATATTGATGTAACCGATCACAAAGAATATATGTATGCAATAATATAGTTTTTCTATGCAAGAAAATTTATGAACTTCTTCTATTTTCCGTCATGGTCTTCAATTTCTATACATATAGGGAAACTGCAATCCAATAATATTTTTTATTACCTATTAACGACTTAAAAAATAAAACTCTTTATACCCTTTAAACATTATAATAAAAAAAACATTGATTTATTAACGCTTTTAAGGGTCGTTTGGAATAAGGGCGGATAACGCAATAAGCATTTTCCCCCTAAAATGACTTTATAATATCGACGGGCTCCGCTAAGAGGGCGATGAGTCGAAAAACACAACTTTACAGGACGGCCGAAAAACCGTTTTTTAAGGTTTTTATTTAATATCTCTTTATTCAAATGTTATATCGTTTCACTGTTTTCGGAAAAACGTGCCCCATTGTGTTATCAACATACGAGTATTTTTTAAATATGTAATAATGCAATATTTAAAAGGGGGCAAGCTAAAAATTGTTCTTGTAGGGAAGATTTGCGGAGGGGAAGCGCACGGGAAGGCGATACACGGAGTTATCGCTGTCTTCAATGTCCTTCTTGAAATACTTGGAGATGATAAGTCACACACACACTACTATGCATCACACTCACACACTCTCATCCTAGCTCCCTCACACACACTACTACACCGACACGCACACACACCACAATATCTATTATACTACTATACCTACTACTACTACTAGCCGATATCACTACTATTACCTGCTTCATATAGAGACACCCCACCACTACCTTTAATAAAATAAATAAATATACACAAATACAACCGGTAAATTAGGATAAGCATTGGAATATCTCAAGTGACTAGAATTCCCAACTGATATTATTTTAAGCATTCATTCCATGACCACTTCACTTAAAATGACCATACTCATACTAAGTGTTTATAGGAATTGCAGTTTTGTTTGAATATAATACAGATAACAAAATAAAATGCTTTTTCTCAAAAAGCAATTCAAATAAAGACAAATGGTAAAGATATTCATTCATTCTGTTGAAAAAATGGTTTTATTAGTATACTTTTTCTCATGCATTAATATTGAATTGCATGTGACATAATTTTATTAGCTCTTCCTATCATTTAATCATTATTAGTGTCTATCCTCGCTATAGCCGATATGATACCTGTAATACTCACTCAATAATACCAAGTATACAGTTATAAAATCATTTACAATTAATAATTTGTATTTTAATTAGTTCATACATTACATTTTGCATATACGTAATATACTAAGGATATTTTTCATTATAACTATAAATCTCCTTCATCGAATGATTATATGATTATCTAACTATGATTATACTAACTAGTGGACGATTCCAAAAAATTTTAATCCTTTCGTTTCTCTACTATTTTTTTGATATTGTCTTTAAATTCTAGATTACTTGCGTTACTGACCTTGTGTCGATAATTTTCCATTTTTTTGTCATCGCTGCTATTTTTCCGAGGTGCACTGACTGATATTAATGGGGAAATTTCCGCTATTCATATTATAGAAGTCTTTAAAGTTTTCAAACCACACACTTAATTAACAAAATCACTATTCAATAGTAACTTCTCACAAATAAAACAAAATCAGCTATTATATATAAAATTGTATTACCGTCGCGTCGTCTGATCTTATAGAAATACTAAAAAAAATAATGTTATGGCGTTGAAAGTCTAAAGAATACTGAAACTTTTTGAAAAATATCACACAATAATTATAAGAGTGAATAAGCCCTTGAAAAATATCAGGTATTTGAGGGTGGATTTTAAAAAATCAATGAAAAAAAATAATCCAAGAAACAGAAATATCAGTTCAATTTAATATAAAAGTGTTTTTACCAAACCACTTGAACGATGTCCGAGGTATTAAGTGGTAGAATGAATGAATGTATGAATTCTAAGAATGGTTATTTAATTGAAATAATCAGTAAATGAAATAAATATTGATAATTTAAAATGACGATAGTATTTATTGTCATCCATTTATGTTTATGTGTGTCATTGTTTAGTTGCAGCTAATAATAAACTTCGAAGCCTCTGTGTGATTTATTGAAAAAAAATTACTGTTTCTACAAATTTTCAGCTTGTTATGTCAAAATACCCTATTTTAATAATAATAGAGAATAAAAATTATTTAATGAAAAAATTATATTTTTTAAATATCTCACATATGTGGGAACATATTTAGTGGCATGTTCTTCAATAAAAATACAACCGGTAAATTAGGATATTAGTAATATATTATGTTCACAATACAAAAGCCATATGACTTGACCACTTCACTGAATAAGACCATAGGAACTCTATTCTTATAATACTCACTACTTTATATTATCGTATTTATTGGAATTGCAGTTTTGTTTAAATATAATACAAATAACAGGGTATTTCATCATTCTGTTGATTTTGCTGATAAAAACACACCTGTTGGAAATATTTGTAAAACCCAAGAACCACTTATAGTTTTTGGTTTCAAAAGTGTTGATAATCCACCAATATTATTACAAAGCAGGGAGTCTTTGTTTCGACCACTTTTAAAAAAAATATAACTTTTATTATTTAATATTGTCACTGAAAAATGTGTTTTTTGAAATAATAATATTAAATTATTATTAAAAATGAAATTATTTTTAGTAAAGTAGAGTTTAAACAAGTGATCGTGAAGAAGAAGAAGTATTGCGCCATCCCTGAAATGTTTGAATCTTTTTTGAAATGTGTAATTGTTGGTGAGTATTGTATGAGTATTATAAGGCAGGAAGAAAGGGACTGATAGTGATGGTGGTGGGGAGTCATAGCCGTGTCTTATTGGTTACTAATACACACATGATTGTTCACACGTATATGGTGTCGGTGTGCGCAATGAAGACTAAGCTACCTGAAGATATCGCCTACAGTGTTTAGCAAATGAACGACTAAGAAGGCGATGTCTCCGTTCGTATTACTCGAGCGTCAAATTTTTTCTCCCGTGGGCGATAACTCGAAACGTACCCCATAAGAAAAAACCTATCTTTCTCAATTTAAGCACTAGAATCGTGATTTTTTGTCAGAATATGCGCAATAATTAATTAAATAATAAAATGAGAAAAAGTTAAAAAGGTAATATCCCGAGTCATATTACTCTTAGTCGAGCCCGTCGATATATAAACCCAAATCAATCAATCTGTGTAAAAAAACATTTGGATTTTTTCCTGTTACCAAATACTTCAACATATAAAACAAACTGACCTCTTTAATATACGCCCTTATTCTACCCAGCCCCAAAAAATAATTGGTGTCTTCTCGAAGACACAAAACAATAAAAGCAATATAATATAAATACAGTATGTATTTAACTATAATACAAAAAAATGCATCCCACTTGTTATAAAGAATGATATCAGGCCTCCAGACTCGATGATAAGGAATCCTGATTACAGTAATGTTGGCAAACTCTGAAGTATTCCACTTTAAATGATGATCAGTCCAAATTTGGGTCAGCCAACAGTTCGTTGTCAATATTTGATTCTTCTCATCCTGTAAAAAGTAATAAAAATATAATACATAGTAATGAAAACTTATTTATACAGAGTTTACCATTTGGATAAAATATTTCTCACAGTAATTAATTGATTATAAAATAGCATAATTATTTTGACAGATTCATACATTATTGATCCGCGACCAACTTCACGTCGGTGTGTCAACTCTCTTTACATTATTTTAATGCATGATTTATGAAAATAAAATAATCGACCCAAAATCTTTGTTTGGTCGAAACTCTACGAGAGTGAAATAAAAATAAATTAAAAATAAACAGGGTTGCCACTAACAATCCTAATGTACTACATATATTTAATAATAATAAAAGCCTATCTACCAACGACTCCTTATCCTTAATTATCATCTTATAGAATAATGATGCATAGAAGCAGGCTGGGCTAAGCTATAGTTAATTGTGTTTAGAATATGATGTCCAGAAGCACTATAAGTTGAGTGAGTAAGGCTTGGGTTGGCAAACAAGTGTATTGGGGTAGTAAGAGGGTTGAGATTATTAGGGATTTTGAGTATGAGCTTACAGCCTACATCCCTTATAATATAACCAGAGAAATATATTTGAGAAGACTCTTTTACAAAGATAAGTTTACTGCCAACGGCAAACATGATACTAATTACGATGACAAGAACATGTATTCAGTAATAATCATCCGAATTATTTTTTCTGTCTTTTGATGGCAACATTGTTTTACTCTCGTGTTTTGTGGAATTTCATTACATTCAATTTGTACACAATATTCCTGTCAAATTCTACTTTAATGTGAATCTATTTTATTTAATATTGAACCAAGTTATCTAGTAGACTTCTCAAGAATCCCACTTCCACCTAATATTAATTATTATACCTACAAGGAACAAGTTTAAATACTCTTCGAAATGAACTCTGTTGCTCATCCGCGAACCAAATGTGGTTAACTGAAATAAATATTTGATGATTTAGGGAGACTTTATGTTCTCTAATATCCGCTTCATAAAATATTATATAACATTTCCATTTGGGCTCGTTTCCTATAAAATAATCTCTAGAATCTAGAATTGTCATCTAAAGATAATTAAACATATTTATATGATTGTAGCAATATTAAATAACCTTTCGATAGGTTATTAACACAAAAACATACATATAAATTTATATATAAGTGCACATAATATCTTAATAAATAAGCCTCTGATTTAAATAAAACTTGGATTACAATAAGTAAATAAAACACATATTTTTAAATATATTCGATTAAAAAATGTATTCTCTTTGGTCGAAATGCTAATTTCAAAAAATGCACGTGCTTGTTGTTTACAACCACTAATTTTTGACACCAGTTGTTTTTATTTAACACACAATTACCTTTCATTAATATAATATTTTTAAAATCACCATTTAAGTCGATGTTTATTATTAATTTAGAATCTAAAAGATAACAAAGCCCGGATTAAATGTTGAAAGAAACTTGTTATTAATCTTGGAATTCCTAGGCGTGCGGCGCCGTAAAGGTAAACCGTAAAGACGGTAATAGAGTACTTTTGATCGGTTTTTTGTTAATTAGTGCCTCGCCCGAGGCTCAGACGAGGCATTAACTAACAGAAACCCAATCATAAGTGTAGCTATATAACTCTACTATCGTATTTACGGTGTACAACAACGTTGACGTACACCTAAGAAACCATTACTTTATATTATTGTGGCTCTCAAATATTAATAAATGCAATTTCTGTTATAAAATCGAGATAGTCTTTATTTTGTATAATGGAATATGAATGTGAATATAGGCAGCCTTCGGCCGAATTCACATTTTAAATCTGGCCAACCTGCTTATTGAAAAATGTCAATTTTGAGGTTACTTTTCGTGGATAGTGTGTGAAGTGCATGTGGTTGTGACGTGTGGGTTATATTGAACATATTATATGAGTAATTTAAAAATGTTGTGATATATGAAGGTAGTTTGGAGTAACTGGCTTCAGCGATGCGAATAACGAGCCACTTTGGTTTAGGAATCACTTTATTGGAAAAGTGGAGTCACTACACTACAGCTTCATCCAACGAGGACCACTTCAACGCTTTCCACATCATTCGCATCATCACAATACCTGTTTATCACAAATATCATCAATATTGAAGTTGTATTAGGTAAATTCTCAGACAGATAGCGACCAATTTGGTATTTAGGTCGGGTTTTTTAATTAGCTCAATAAATGATGTCTGCAAACTGTTGCGTAGCTCGTAGTCTACTACGCCGTAGTTATATTATATCTTGCCCTTTTCATAATAATCACAATGAAAATTAATATAATAAAATACTCTTAAACGGATATTTCAAGAGAGAATTTACTGTAATTATTATGCAGCCAGGGATTTTAATTTTAATTAATGGCAACACTAAATAAAAATAAGTATACATGTATATTCGATCCATTATATTTGTTCAATGAAATTTTTCATTTTAAATGGAAAACCTGTATTTTCTCTCACGTTTTTTTCCCATTCCTCTTAACTGATTTAATAACATATATTATATTAATTCATATAATATATTTGTGGAATCAGTTCAATTAGTGTAATAAAGCGAAATAATTCGGAAAAAATGAATAATGAATTAACCTCGATAATGAATGTGGATGTGTTAAAATAATAAAAATATCCCTATTTACTAAGCATGGAAAAAACAGGCCTTAGTTTTGTTGTGATTAGAACGGGGCCAAGTAGTCCACTGTTTTGAGGCATTGGAGCACTGCGCGAATTACTTAATTTTATTATTTAATAATTATATTATTATAATTCATTTAACCAGCGTAGTAACTCAGGCGATAATACGCGTGGTCATAGGTTCAAATCCGGCTCAAGTAAAAAAAAATGATCGGTTATTACGACTGTGAGATGGGGATTAATATTAATAAGATCCCAAACGATCGCCTTGATCCAAGTTTACTCTGATTTCCTGTATTGTAAGGTAAATACTGATAATCAAGTCGGTAACCTGTGTAACTAGTAATAGTTAAGATCACCGACAGACATTTAATTAACACGTTGTTGTGTCTAAAAAAAACCCTCTCAAAAAAACTTCTCGGGGCGTAAAATTAAAAAAAATCAATTTTACACATCATCAACTTTACATAATATAATATACACACACAGTTATCATCAAACCTAATATTGCTTTATTATAACTCTCTGATATATACACAAAACATGTTAAAACACTCGATTTAGATCGTATAGCTGCAGAGATTACTTAATTTTCAATAATGAATAACATATTTCAATTGTATAGATAGCTTATAGGTGTGACAAATGATTAATTTAAATTCAACAAGACATACAAGATACAATTCCCAGAATGTTGTGTCTATTGAATTGTAAATTGAATATTCAAATGTATGCGTAGTTGTATTACATAATCTAAAATATAATTATATAATAGTTATAAGACTTCATAATAATTAAAAGAAGGTATTCATTATTGTGACACACGTGATGCATACATATTGAAAAGGCTCTTTGTCTACATTATATTGTAGTGGATGGAATGAAATGGAATCCCTGAAAACCACTGAAACTAAGCCCCTGAAAAAAACCGCCGCTTGCGAATAAAATCTTTTTGTTGTGACCCCGATGAAAAATTTGAAAGCCTTTTCAAAGAATCGACATGTGTGTTTATATATCGACATTCAACATGTACTCTCATATATTACTAGATTTTCATATATTCTATAAAATAATACCTTCTTCCCGAGAATTGAATGGAAAACGCAGACGAATCGTCACCGAAACTTTTTTACCATCAAACTTCTAACATGAAAACTCAAGTTTTCAGCGCCTCGTTTCTGAATTCAACTCAGACCTCGTAGAAGAAGGCTTTCCATTAGAGAACCTCCATCAGGAAAACTTCTTGAAATGTTGGAAAAACAGAACACAAGTCAACAACAAATCAATTGTTCCAATACAAGTTTGCCTCGATATTTCACCGTACGTAGACACTCTTGATTAAATATTTTATTCTCGTTCAAATATTTTTTTTTTTTTTTTGATTTATATTTTTGAGTACCCTGTCTAAAGACATCTTACTCGTCGTCTGTTGTCACATTGTCTTGAGGGTTGGTTGTCCAGTGACGACTCAATCCCGGCGTTGTGTTTAGGTTATAAGTGTTCAAGTGTTCATACTTGTTTTATCAAGTAAACACCATTGTCAGTCCTTGAATCTTGCTGGCAAGTCAAGTTGTCTGTATTTTTGTAGACGTCTTGCGTAGTCTACGGTCAATAAGTCCCTCGCTAGTACGTTCGGGTGACTTTTTAATCTACTTTGGTACGTTTCGCTGAATTTTTCAATTCTTCGCGTACTGTCATTGTTTTAGAGTCCTGTAATAGGACCCAGTTGGGTACATACCATGGAGCATTTAAAATTGCTCTCAGGGTCTTGTTTTGTAACCTGTCGATACTGCTGATATGAGTATCCTTAGCTGTCCCCCACAGTTGACATCCATATGTCCAAATGGGTTTAATTATTGCTTTATACAGCAATAGCTTGTTTGTAAGTGTGAGTTGGGAATGTCTGCCAATCAACCAGTACATTTGTCTTTTTTTATGTTCCATTTGAAGTCTCTTTGTCTTAATGTGTTTTTGCCATGTTAGGCTTCTGTCAAGGTGTATACCGAGGTATTTAGCCGAGTCTTCTTGTGGAATATTTTTCCCACCAATTTTCACTGGTGGACATGTCTGTTTTTTGTTTGTGAATGTCACGTGTGTCGATTTGGTTTGATTTACTTTAATTCTCCATACTTCAAGCCATTTCTGTATTGCGTCAAGGTGTTTCTGGAGGAATTGTGAGGCAGCTGTTGGATCTTTGTCCGAAGCGAGTATGACGGTATCGTCAGCGTATGTAGCCAGTGTTGTGTTGTCGGTTTTTGGGAGATCGTTTGTATATATTAGATACAGTACAGGACCTAGTACACTCCCTTGCGGTACTCCAGATCTTATGGTATTAAGATTTGAAGTTTCGTTGTCATATTTAACAAAAAACTGTCTATCGGTCAAGTACGATTTGATAATATCATACATGTTTTTGGGCAGTTTTCCTTTGATTTTATAAAGCAGGCCTGGGTGCCAGACTTTGTCAAAAGCTTGACTGATATCTAAGAATGCTGCTGAACAGTAGTTTTTTCTTGTATGGAGCGATCTATGATCGTCACAACTCGATGAACTTGTTCAATTGTCGAGTGCGCTTCTCTGAAACCGAATTGATGATCAGGGATCATGTGTTCTTGAAAAAGTATTGGTTTCATGTTGCGCAGTAGAATTTTTTCAAATATTTTGGAAAATATTGGCAGGAGGCTTATCGGTCGATATGAAGTGACTTCTTCGGGTGGTTTACCTGGTTTAGGTAGCATAATAATTTCTGCTATTTTCCACTGTCTAGGGAAGCTACCCATTCTAAGTATCGCGTTAAATATTATGGTTAGAAATCTTAATCCGATATCTGGCAATTCTTTGATTATCTTCCCGGTAATCATGTCATGTCCTGGCGCTTTTTTTGCGCGTACTTCATATTTTATAACATGCTTGACGCATTGAAGTCCAATTTTGACATAATAGTTTTCTTTATGTTCCGTACTATCTAATAAATTATGAATGTGACTTTCTTCTTCAGGGGAACACATCCTTTCCGCTGGTGTAAATACTTCCTTGAGATGTTTCGCAAACTCGTTTGATTTCTCTCTGGTAGTTTTTGCCCATTTATCGTCAGCCGTTTTGATGGGCGGTATGGATATTTGGGGCCGTTTTAGTTTTTTTGTAGCTTTCCATAGAGAATAATCTGTAGCGTCGGTTGCTGTAAGACCTTCCAGATAGGATTGAATCCCTTTATTTTTCCATTCACATAGGATATTTTTAATATCTCTTATTGCTTCGTTCAGTTTTCTCTTCAGTTCCTTGCTTCGAGTATTTTGCCATTCTTTACGAATGCGTCTTTTTTCATGTATTTTTTCCTGAATCCAGCGGGGAAAATCATCTGTTGAGTGTGGTTTTTTTGACATATTGGGCGTGGCTTTTTTCACTGCGGAATGAATTTGATTTTGAAAGTGAATAACTGCGGTGTTAAGTTGGTTTTCTGTTTTCAATGGTATATCACATTTCAAATTTTCATTTAAGATATGTCTAAAATATTCCCAATCTGTGTGACGGTTACCGAGTGTAAATTTACTGGGTTTGATAATTGGTTGTAGCAAGCTGTATTTAATAATAACAGGTGAGTGATCTGATGACAGATCGAGGCAAGATTCTGCGCTCAGTCTTTCGATTGGAATTCCTTTCACTACGCAGAAGTCTATGAGGTCCGGTGTTTTTCTTCTATCTGTAGGCCAATATGTTGGTTCACCAGTCGATAGATGAGTCAACTTGTTGTTTGCCATACTTTTATACAGTTCTCTCCCCCTGGGTGTGGCCAGTCTAGACCCCCATTGTTGGTGTTTGGCATTGAAGTCCCCACCTGCGATGAATTTATCCGCTTCAAGTGTTCTGAAGTAATCGTCAAAATGTTCTCGTTTAATCGAGTGTTTGGGTGGGCAGTAAATAGCCGATATATATACATAATTATTTGTATCTCCGACAGCAATTGTGGTTGCTTGGAGAAAGTCTCGATCATATTTTTCAGTGAGATGATGTTTCACAGTGTTTTTAATTATCACCGCTGTTCCGCCATGCGCAGTTCCATCGGGGTGATTCGTCGTATATATAGTATACATGGGAATTTTTATGTAGCTTTTTTCGGTAAAGTGTGTTTCCGATATAAGCATTATGTCAATGTTTTTTTCTTTTAAAAATAATTTTATTTCTTGGCTATGTTGTCCAAGACCGTTGGCGTTCAAAAGACATATTTTTAATAATGGAATCATTTTTTATTTAGGACAAGAGCTGCCATGATCTGTGTCATGTTGTCAATGGTTTTCATGACAAGTTCAATGAGTTTGTCCATTTTAATTATTAAATTATTTATAATATTGTCTTGTGGTTTTTCGGGAGTTGGCTCGATATTTTTGGTGGCTTGAGCATACGACTTTGGCATGTCATTGGTTTTGAAAGTTGTAGTGTTAGTCAAGTTGTTTGTCTGTTTTGAAATTATTTTCTTTCTTAATACGGGGAATTGGCTTGTTTGTACCTTTTTGCGTGTTTCGCAACCTTTATAATTTGCCGGGTGATTCCCGTTGCAGTTGACACACTTCACATTGTTGTCTCTTGTTGTTCTGTTGCAATCAGTTGTTGCGTGCTCACCTGCGCACTTTACGCAACGCGGAGTCCTGTTGCAATATTTCGCGGTGTGTCCGTATCTTTGACACTTTTTATCGTTCAAATATAGTTTTTCAATTAATATATATCAACACTAGGGTAATTATTATTTGGAATTTTCAATTGTTAATGTTTTTTGACGTTCTGCGTGTTTTTTTTTTAAATTAGGAATGTTATATTTTCAATTTTAAAAATCAATTACAAAATAATTTTATATTATAATCACTAAAATACCCGTTTAGATTTTAGATATGTATTAATTAATATTAAATAGTTGTATGAATAATGCTTTTTCCATGTGGCAACACCGCACTTCATGTGTCAACTGTTTGAATTTTGTGTATATAATTTAATAAATAACGCTTAAGTAATCAACGGTCGTATTCATGTGTATTCGAATAGAGCTGGCCGACTTGGTAGTATTGATTTACACCAGCTCTATTCGTATATGCACCCCACGCACACACTCTCATTACACTATTATCCCATTACTTATATAAAATTAATAAAATAGACACACATGTGAATGTGAGCAAATTGTCCCGAAGTCGACCACAACAGGAATTAAGTAATGGGGAGAAAAAAAAGAATGTAGCAAACTAGCTTGGGGGGCTTCGGGGGGAGTTCAGGGTGGCTCCGGGGCTCCGAGGACTCGAGGGGGCGTACTAACAGACAGAGCCTGTTCATTGTTACCGTATTACAGAGCCGTGATCACGCTCCAAATGTTTTCACTATTGAAAAATATCCGTTCGTTGGTTCCATTCACTCGCATATTCTCTGCATCACAATGTGTGTAAGGGGAAAACTAATTACTCGTTTATTTTATTACAACTATCCACCGTTCTAAAAATTTTGGCAGTGTATTCCTGAAAACCTATTTTTTATTAGTAAAAGCAGTACTATATGTAATAAATATGATATAAAGATGTGGTTTGTTCGTATTCGACTAATTGAAACCACTAATATTAGAAGACCGGACAAGTAGTTTAACATAGGCAACACAAATTGTTTCATTCAAACTCGTCTGCTTGGCCGCCATCTTGACATTTATACATCCAATTATTAAATTATCATTATTAATCATGAAAACGAAATTTTATATAAGCATCACTTATCATCATCAGCAGCAACAGTGGCACAATAATCCTTGTGTAAAATTCATTTGCTTAAATTTTATTTCTATCTTTTGACTCCACCATTGTTAGATTACCTACACATTGTGACATAAATAAGGCGCGTGGTTACAAATACTGTGGTCATGGGTTTAAATCCCGCTCAAGTCAAAAATTTTAAAATTGATTTGATCGGTTATTACGACTGGGAGGTCGGGAATAATATTAATAAAATCCCGATCGATCGTCTTGATCCAGGTTTACTCTGATTTCCTATATTGCAAGGTAAATACTGATTATTAAGTCGGTGACCTGTGTAACTAGTAATAGTTAAGATCACCGACAGACATTTAACACGTTGTTGTGTATAAAAAAGATTCTCAGGGCAGAAATAAATAAATAAGTGCTAACTTAATTTAAAATAATGTGTAGAGTGAATGTTTATTTAATTGCGGAATTTTTTCGTCGGTCTTTGCGATAAAACATGATAAATTTTCACGAGTGTGGTGAAAACAAGATGGGAAAAACTTGTACCATTGCCACAAAAACAATGGATTAATGGATAAAACCTGACATTAGATAGTTACCTTAAAGTTTAAAAAAGAAAGAACATATATTTTCTCATCTCAAATGAAATGGAGAGTCTTTTTGAGCATACATACATTGTTGTCAAAGTAGCACATTTATCAAAGTATCACAAATTGCTTTGTTAATTAATACATTTGTTTGAAAGTAAGCTTCGGATAAAACAAATACAATGAAAAAAGTATTTCCTACAAGGGTGGATTTATTTTTAGTAATTAATGAGATATAAATTATATATTTCTGCTATGAATAAATGCACAATTTTAATGATGATATGTCACTATAAGAAAAATTAACGTATTCTTTTTGTGGATTAGAAGAAAGTTTGTCAATAAATACGCTATGTCGACATGCAAAGTGTTAAATTGAGATTATAACTAATTGTTGATATATTCTCTTGAATATTTTGTTATAATATATTTATTATTCCACTATTAGAAAAGGGGGTATTGGATTGAATATCATAGAAAATTGGAAAAGTGTTTGCGATGCAGGAAAGTGACAGCTGTTTAAATGGCGGACCAGCAACAATGAAAGATTTATGCTTATAATTAAAACTTTCCTAATATATTTCTCATACTTGATTAAATATACGCTGTTTTTAATCCAATAATGAAAAATCAAATTCAAATACACAACAAATTGTCAGATAATCAGAATTAATTGCAGCAGTTCGCCGATAATAGAAGCCCGGATTATAAATACCAAGACTCGTCTGCTTGGTCCACCATCTTGATATGTATACATTCAGTTGTCTGGCATTTTTATCGACGGTAACGGTCAGCTACATTTAGTTTTAAAATATTAAATTTGCTGTTATTTTTCAATGATTCTGTATCACTATCTTAATTTTAGAAACAGTCTGTTCACGAATTCATCGAAATGTTCAACGGAAGTGCAAAAATTCAACCCAATATTCCTAATTAGTATTAATTATAAATCGCCTTAAACTGGTTGTATTCAATATCTATTTTCTCTTCAATGGTTTTTATTCCCAAATAGCGGCTTTTCACGGTTAGGAATTGGTCTTTTAAAAAATAAATTTTGGTTTTAATCTGTAAAAAAAATCGATATAATTATTTGCGTCGGACAGAAAACATTTTATTAGGGCACATTGGATAAAAAAATCAGAAATGTATTCCATCTGTAATTTAATCCAATCCAGTTTATATCCGATCACTCGAAATAATATTAATTGTTGTCCCCGTTAACGAAAATCTGAACATTACATATACATTTGAATGTGTGCAAAATGATTGCAGTGTTTTAAATGAATATACATTTTATTATTTTCAGCAAGACAAAATCGGAAGCAAACAATTTCAGGATCAATTAAGTTCGCCAACCTCACCAAAACATAGAGATTAAAGAGTCCATTATTGAAAAATGTATAAAGCCTTCGTCACAAGTCTATTATGAACACTTGCTTGTTTTTTTTTACTCTACAGAAACTGAGTTCATTCCCTGGATGGAAAAATGTCAAGACAAATTTCTTATCTCGTCGTTTCCATCCGGACACTTATTTACGAATGATATTCAATCTTAATTTTCCTTGAAATTTATTAACCAACAAATTAGAGGAAAGGAGAATGCGTTAAAGCGATACCATTAATATATTAGCAGGTCATACAGCTGAATGTATAAATATCAAGATGGTGGATCAAGTAGACGACTCTGAATGAGACAACACTAATTATTTAAGTGCGTTAAATGTCAGGTCATGTGAATTTTCGATAGAGAAGTACATCGCTTTTTATTACTGTTGTTTAAACACTGTTAATCACCTTGATTATAGCCAAACTCATCTACTTGGTCCGCCATCTTGATATGGCCCACTATATCGGTTAAAGCTAAAGCTGAAGTCAGTAATGTAAAATTACGTTTAAAATACACTCATTTATACATTAGAACGTAAAACTAATGAATATCGTTTATATACAATGTATTTTTTTTATATTTAGCTAAATTTGAATTTAATCATATATATACAATTTTTTTAATTCAAAATCACCCTATTTCATTTAAAATTAAATCTTTTTTCATAACAAATTAAACCGTTTTCATTTCAATTTCACCCTTCAAGAATCTCCATTAAACAAAGATATTGGACAGAATATTTAACACTTCAAAGTAATAAATAAATTCTAAAAGACATAAAATATTATCTGAGTTATATCTTAGTCAATATTTTCAGTTTTATTGATTGGTTTAATGAGCATAATTTTGTTAGTCATTTTGACAGTTCATACATTATTGATTCGCGACTAACTTCACGTCGATGTGTCAACTCTACATAATTTTAATGCATGATTTTATCATTTTTACATTCGTAATTTTATCAAATCAATCTGAATATGTCATTTATTATGATTTTTTATTTTCGATCCAAAACCGTTGTTTGATGGAAACTACTACAAGGGCGAGTTTTTAGTGAAAACCACAAGGCGTTTGACATTTTTTATATCCTATTGAAATTCTACTGTAATGTAATTTGGTTGCGGAGTGAATTTTTGACATTATATTATTGAACAATGTAAAAAGAAAGCATTAGCATAAATATGTTTGAAAAGCTCCGAGATGCAGATGAGGATGTCGTTGAGAATAGTCGGAAACGAGTGTATTCAAAATGAAGAATCTCAAATCTCATTTCTGAGACTATGGAATAAATGAGGCCAGAAAGAACCTTTTAAATAGGATTTTAATTTTATGCTGAGCTGTAAAGCAACCTTTGTACGATAACATCCTTAACAGAAGACACGACAGTAGGTACATCCTGAACATTTATTATTATCTGCACAGCTTCTCTGGCATCATTTATCCTACTTAGGACGTTTTGTTTTTCAATTATTTAATACCTTAATTATAAAATTCATCCACAATCAAAGTCCAAGCATAGCCTGTCTCCTTTGGCTTCCTATTTAATATTTCCTAACCTGACTCATTTCCTCAATAAAACAGTACGCGTTAATATAATGAATAAATATAATATGAAGAGCTCAAAATCAAAAGCTCCCAAATCTAGTTCGAATAAAACGGAATTAAGCAACAACGTCATTGGAATCATAATTTTATAACATAACATTTGGACAGTAAAAATATAATAAAACTGGAATTGGGAGCTTTTGATTCTGAATGTCTCATATATCTTATCCTTTGATTTATTTATTTGTATACTATATATTTTTTCAAAGTTTATTTTTTCTTATTTCGTAACCTGGTACAACCCCCCTGTACATTTATTTAGCCTTTTTTCTCCTGTACATTTATTTATAAAAGTACAGTGTTGCCACATGGTAAAATACTAATTGATATAATTATTTAATCTAATATAATAATCTCTAAACGGTTATTTTAATAAGATTAAATTATTTTTAAATGCATAATAAAAGATAATTTAGATTAAATATTTTTTTAAATCACAATCAATATATTCAATATGTAAAAGCTCAAAATATAACATTCATTTAAAATTACAATTAATAATACCCTAGTTTATTTATATTAGATGAACATATATTTGATCCAAGCTGTATAATATTTCTTTAGAACCTCTTTCACATATGTATCTATGAAAAGGCCTGACGATGTAGATATAAAATACATTTCTCATTTGATCTGATGCATATTCATCATTCGTGGTGTATTTTTCAATTTTCTGATACAATAAAGTCACTTTTTTCATATTCAAATCGATTGTCTTTTTTTGTTCCTCTCACCGAATAAAAAGTATGTAAATTTATTTCAATTTCAACATGTCTGAAACGTGTGAAATTAATTCAGATTTTTTATTGAAAAAAATACAATATTTGGGAGCTTTTAAAAGCTCGACGAAAGTATTTGTTTCATTAAATTAAAAACTTGTTTTCTATGTAATCTGTTTTAATGTTAACCTGGATTTTTAAGCATGACTTGGTAACAGTTTTTTGAGGAAAAAACTTTTGGAACGTTCGTGCTTTGAATTCAAATATCAGATTGTATTAAAACTTAAAAATGCCTATGTATTTTTCATACAAATGTATACATTTTCTATCGTATACAAAATGGTGAAGCTTTCAGGTGAAAAAGAACGACAGATCGACTCCATTACAGATAAGCCTCAAATAAATCATACATCGTCGAAATCCCATCATGAAAATTTCATTTTATTTCACAATACTTACTCAAATTCTAATATTGAACGTTGCAATTATAATATAAATAGTTAGGGGCTTAAAGTGCATTTTAAGTAATCAAATATTTTTTCTTTATTTCTTCAGTAGATTGTTTTTCAATTCCAATATATCAGTGCAAATAAATTGAATGTCAAAGTTAGGTGATGGATAAACTTTGAAAAGGAGACGACATCCTCAAGCCAAATTTACAAAAAGGGTCACCGAAACATGCTTATAAATAAAAATATAAATATTCTTATAAAAACATCATATTTTAATTAGTGTTAATTCCGAAAATATAATAATATTCATCATTGTTCAAATTATCTTTACGGTGTTGTTCTGATTGCACACATTCAGGCGCAAACCAATACAATTCCTTCGTTTTACAGAAAAATAAAATATAAATTTGGAATTCTTTAACAATTGATATTTCATCCGGTGTACTCATAAAGGGAAGCCATACGGATGAATTCATCTTTATAAAAGCGATATTAATTTTGCTCAAAATGTCCCGTAGTCGGATACCACCAATATATTAGTAGGCCACACAACTGAAGACCAAGTAGACGAGTATGACTGAGACAATTAGTGTTGTCTATATCAACTCATCTGCTTGATCCACCATCTTGATATTTAAATATCCAGTTATGTGGACGTCTGAAAATATACACCAATAAAAGACATATATTTTTGTACAAAAATATTTCGTCCCTAATTGTTAGTTTACTAGCCCATTTATCACCATTAGACCATTAGAGCAAGAAAATTTTAAAAAAAATATTACTCTCAGATTAGACCATAGACAAATTAAGTAAAACTTTATTATCTAAATGTTTGGAGGTGATGGTTTTTATTTGCATTTAAGAGAGGCGGCTGACCCGGGTAACATGAAAGTTGTTAGAGTGGAATAATGGCTTCCGACACTTTATATAGATATGTATTTTACCACAAAATAACAGCCTTCTTAAAATTGGCATTTTTCAGCTTCTTGAAAATTGCAAAATATCTATGTACGAACAAAAACGTCATTATCTATGATTAACTAGAAAATTCATTGTACGTTCCAATTTGCAAATGAATATATCATACATCCTTTTAAAAAACATATTTTCTTAAAAGCTTATATTCAATATTATTCGAGATTAATTTAGTCGTTTCTTAATTTATTATAAATTTGATTTGAAAATAAAAATTACCGTATTCACGCAGCAATAATAAATCTTCATTAAAATAAAAATGGATCTCTTAACTTTATGGTGCGGGGTAAAACTTTTCAGCTGAAATCTGTAGATGAATATAATGGGGATGATAAATTGAAATAGTGGGCCTATTGTTTCAAGATAACTATTTGGAATGTCTGATTTTTATTAAATAATGTGAGTTATTAGAGCAATTTCACGGTCTCGTTATCATTTTGTATGGATTCCTGTGGTGAAGATTTATGGAAAACGAACATTACGAGTAATTCACAATTATCTCACTAAATAAGAAACCTTCATCCTCTTTGTTCATAGGGTGTAAAATTTTATTTTTGCTAGAAAAGTATATATGTAAAACAGCGAACAACTTTCTCTATAATAACACAACTTTATAATTGATCCTTTATATTTTTTATAGATTTGGTATTGATATCTATACCGATAAATTAACAGCCTTAATCGTTATAAACAATAATAAATTCCACATAATTCAATGATTATCATTTAAAAAATATACTAGTAAACTTACAGTTGAATTACATTACGTTACTATGTTAAGAAAAAGGGAAAATTGAATAAACTCACCACATCAATAATTTGATGTAAGGAGACTCCGAATTCGACAGGTAAAGGTCCATTGTGATCATCTACAGGTCTCACTCCAGGATCGTAAGAAGATAATAGTTTTTTGTACAACCTGTATTCATTCATGTCCCCGAAAACACCGCCAACTGTAGAAAAATAATGAAAAATTAAACCAAAACTCAAATTGATGAATGTCGTAGATTTACTTACTATTTATCAACACGAAGACCCAAAGAAAACATGTTGGAAACTTTAAACTGAGATATTTCAAACTAGCAGCCCGTCGCGTAAACATTTAAAATTTATTGCACCAGTCAACTATGTCATATTTAAAGTCAAGAAAAGCTTATTGGAATATTATCGTTTGTAAATTCGACCGAATGTTGAGTGAGATACGTCTAAACAGTGCCGCAGTTGGATTATATTTGAGAGCCGAGAGAACCTCTATCAATCACCATACCGAGATGGCGTTTCAAAGTAATGTTTTTTCTAGTTTTTCCTCAAAAAATCATTCATTTTCAATAAATAGTATAGTAAATAGATTTATAACAATATATTTTTTTAATTTTAATGTTTAAAAAAGTGAAAGAGCTTTTGTAGTTACAAAAAAAAAAAAATTTTTTTTGAACATTTTATATTGTACAAAAAATTGTTTGGTTCGCGGGGATACAAAAAGAAAACCTATATTGTAGTAAAAAATCATAAAGTATACAAAAATAAATTTCTATTTTATATTTTTAAAGACAACGTATTTTCCATTTTTTTATACTTTGTGTTTATCGTGTTTTTGAATGCTTACATATTGTTTTTAAATTTAAAAAAAAAGTTTACCAAGTGTGTTTGAAGTGAGTGGCAACACTGAAGTCACGTTTGACAGATGCCGGCGGGAGTTTGTTTGACATAAGAATATCGTGTAAAGTGTGTTTATTGTAAGATGACTTTAGACGTGGAAGGAGTTTTTGTTGAGGGAAAAGTGCGCAAAGTGAGGTGGATGCACGATCACAATGACGCGCCTCACTTTGACAGACACTTTGTCATCGGCACTTGGGACCAGGACGGACATGACAAAGTGGCTCTGTACACTCTTGGCGACTCGCTTCAGGAACACTTCTCGGTAAGATTACATTACATGGTGTAACTGTAACTGTAACTGTAACTGTAACTATAACTGTAACTACAACTACAAGTGCACTCGTAGGGTCCTGAAAGCCCCGCCCTGGTGTGCAGCTTCCCTGTGGACGGAGACGTGACGGAGATGAAGAGGATGAACTGCGGAGAGAGAGCACTGGCTGTATCCACGGCAGGCGGAGGAGCAGCCTTACTGAGTGCCGGTCGCTATGAGATGAACACTCTTAAGCTGCTGAACTCTTGGATTTACTTTAGGTACTTTAGAGCCACTGGACTCTTACTGTGTCTTACTCGGCCATGATTATCAGACCTTTGATATTACAGTGATGATTCTGCCAGTCCTTGCACGGGCCTCGCGGTCATGGAACTGATTTATATGGGAACCATTTAGTTGTTCATTTTAAAACATAATGAGGTAACATTTATTTTATTATCCTTTAATATGTACCGACTGATAATATAAGCGTATCTTTATTTAAAGGTGATTACGGGAAATTTAAGAGGACAGATGAAAATATGGGATTTGAGGTCGTCAAACAACAACCCAAGCAACACATTCCTTTTAAATGGTGACCAAGTGGCCGCTACCAGTTTAGCACATCATCCGACGCAGAGACATCTTGTGCTTGCCGGCAGTGAAAACGGTGCTTTGGCAGTTTGGGATCTGCGAGTCAATACGTATCCCGCATCCGTATTGAATGCTCATTCCGGTGCAGTCTTGGAAATACAGTTTCACCCCGATCATCCTCAGAGACTATTCACATGTTCGGCGAGTGGTGAAATTTGGCATTGGAATACATCGTCCATGTCAAAAACGATCACAAACTTCACGAATACTTCCCTCAATGAATCCGCTATCAACCCGTGGCTTATGAATGATGATGATAAGTCTAATATGGAAGTGACGTCTTTATTGTCGACTTTACACAAGCCGATAAACTCCCTAGACTGTAACAAAACCAGAGTACTTTGCGGATGCGACAATGAAGCCATTTATATTATTAATAATGTCTATGTTGATTAATTCATATTTATTTTTAAGCTTTTACATAAATATACAAATATTTTTTATATACATCTTTTATTTAAACTGTTCACGTCCAAGATGAATTCCAATTGTAAAAGTTTACTAATGCACATTCATGAAGTGATAATAGCGGATAAGGGGAATCGAACTCGAGACTTCTCACACTAGAATCTGTAGTATTGACCACAAGCCGACTCAAATTAATCATGTGTGAATTCCCATGAAATTTTTAAATATAATTGTCAATAAAAAAGTTTGTGACATAATAAAATCTATTAATGCTTTATTACTTTTTATTTCAAATGAGTAAAAGTACCAATTTTTATTAAATTTCAATGAGGTATATACAACTTGTTTTTAATTGAAACTAAAATCTTTTTATTGTAATTATGTAATGCCAGTGCGATCATTAAAATAATATACTAAATCAGGCCTAAGATTTTTTTCGTATAAAAAAAATAATTTAATAATAATAAAATGTTTTATTATGACAGTTTGTGAATCTTTGGTTATTATAATGAGTGAATATATGATGTCATCATAGAATAACAAAAGCAAAATTCATTTTCAAGGTCAAGTTCAAATGAGTAAACATAACAACATGATGTTGTTGTAACATCACACTCACTTACACTCACATACACACACGTATGCACTCGGCGGCACGACGAGCAATCGCCCTGTTCCATTCGACACTTCAAACAGTACACACGTCTCTTGTGTCCATTCCCTCAACAACTTTTATTTAATATAACATTAAATCTCGTTATATCTTTTATTTAATATAACATAACATTATACCACGTTATATCTGGTGACCCCGACATTGGATTTCGCAATCTTCATCTGATCTGGACACGAATCACCGACGAGGAACAGCAGGAAGTAAGGGTATATGGTTCTCTTCAATTCATCATCAAATAACAAGTAAGACCATTCCTCATCTTTCACATCAAAATCAAAAAATAATTGTCAAAAAAGAAAAAAATTGTGTCGACACATTCCGCAAGTGAAGAATAATTCTGAGAATATTACAACCGTCATCGAATATTATCATATAATAATTCCGAGAATATTACCACCAACAGTGCAATCGCTGAGTCAACACCTATTAAATAAACATTACTGCATTACTCATATTACGGCCACACGCATATCAGCATACAACATTATAATCATAATTAATACAACAAATATAATAAATTAATACAACATTGAATGGGACATTAACATACTTAACACACCACCCACCAACAACCAACACCATCATCATCAGCAACTGATGGACTGATGGGTGAACGCCTCAGCACAGATGTCGAGTCCGTGCAACTTCATCGCAGAAATCACACCAAACAACAGCGATACAGCCATGGCACGGATGAGACAAGATATGGAGGACCTAAAACAACTGGTCCGGCAGTTGTCCATATCGGTGGCCGATAGAACACGAAGACCTTATGAGCCAAATTTCAGAGATCGCAGCCGACAACGCGGAAACCGTAGCCGACAACGTAGCCGGCAACGCAGCAACTCGCGGCCGACACATGACAACTGTTGGTATCATTTCAAATTCGGCGCCAAGGCAAACAAGTGCCAACAGCCGTGTAAATTCAATGCGGAAAACTAGACGCTGCAGCGACCGCAGAGGTGGACAGCGCTGCAGCCCTTCCAATATCACACCGCCTCACAATGCACGACATTCGCACCAGGAAGGCCTACCTTGTCGACTCCGGAGCAGACATTTCAGTACTGAAAGTAACAGACAGCAAACAACCTGCTACAACAATTACAGCAAGAGCAGCTAACGGAACGCCCATCAAGACTTACGGAACCAAGAGGATAACACTGCACCTCGCTCCCAACGCAATCTATACATGGACGTTCATCATTGCTGATGTCGAGCGCAACATCATCGGGGCCGACCTTCTGAAACATCACCAACTGTTAATAGACCTCAGTGGAAAATGTCTCTTCGACAAACAATTTAGAGTGAAAATACAAGGACAGGTAGACCAAGAACAAATCGAATCCATCAAATTATTGACACCAACGAAGGAATACTTATCGGTCATCAAAAAATTTCCGGAATTGTTTGACGCCGATAGGATAAAAAACCTTCAAAACATTCGGTCCGACATCACATCACCACAACAGGTACACCGGTATACGAGAAAGCGAGATCTCTCAATAAAGTGAAGTATGACAAAGCGAAGCAGGAGATCATCAAATTACAACAATTAGGGATTATACGACCATCATCCTCACCCTGGGCATCCCCTATTCACATCGTGGAGAAGAAAGACGGGGGAATACGCATCTGTGGCGACTACAGGCGACTTAACGCTCAAACCGCTCCAGATAGATACCCCATACCACGCCCTTCCGAGGCTCAAAATCATCTCGAAGGAAAAACATTTTCTCCAAAATCGATCTCCAACGGGCTTATCATCAAATACCAATAGCCGAAGAAGATATTCCGAAGACAGCCATCTCAACACCTTTCGGATCTTTCGAATATGTGAAAACGCCATTCGGACTTCGAAACGCAGGACAATCTTTCCAACGCTTCATAAACACCATACTTGGAGATATGGAAGACGTATTTGTCTACTTAGACGACATCTTAATCGCATCAAAGAACGAAGAACAACACCTTAAGTGCATCACAGAACTTTTCTCGAGATTGGACAAATTCGGTTTATCAGTCGCACTCGAAAAATGTCAATTTGGCCTTACTGAAATAGAATTCTTAGGATTTAAAATAACAACAGCAGGTATACAACCAATTTCTGAGAAGATCCGCATCATAGAGGATTTTCCAAAACCACAGACAGTCCTAGAATTAAGAAGATTTTTAGGGATAATTAATTTTTACAGAAAACTTATTCCTAAAGCAGCTCAATTTCAAAAACCACTGAACAAATACCTTACTTCGTCGAAGAAAAAGGACAAAACACCAATAGTGTGGGACGATGAAGCCAACGCAGCTTTTCAATTATGCAAAGAAGCGATAGCGAAGGCAACCACACTAGCACACCCATCAGCCGAAGCTACCATGGTCCTGCTTACTGACGCTTCAGGATCCTGTGCGGGAGGAGCACTTCACCAACAAATCGGAAACGTGCTCCAACCAATCGGATTCTACTCCAAAGCTCTATCAGTAACGCAACAAAACTACTCGACCTACGACCGAGAGCTTTTAGCAATATTCTTGTCCATACGCTACTTCAGGGACAGCGTAGAAGGGAGAGAATTGATTGTTAAAACTGACCACAAACCTCTGACTTTTGCACTCAATAAACCACAATCTCCTGCAGATAATCCACGCCGACTCAGACAATTAGACTACATATCGCAATTCACCAACCGAATAGTCTACATTGAAGGCGAAGAGAACACCGTTGCAGACGCACTCAGTCGGATCTCTACAATCAATCTCCCAACTAACTTCGACTTGAAGGACATCGCAAAAACTCAAACAAATGACCCAGAGCTGGAAAATCTCAAACAGCACCCAGCACTACAATTCAAGAAAATAACATCAGCAAACGCTCCAGCATTATGGTACGAAACTTCAACGCAGAAGGCGCGACTTTTCGTACCAGCATCCTGGCGCAGACAAGCTTTTCACCAAGTTCACGACATAGCTCACACTGGCAGCAGATCTACAATTAAAGCCATCAAGGAACGATTTTTCTGGAAAGGTATCAACCAAGACGTAACGAAGTGGGTTAAAAACTGCATCACCTGTCAACGTTCAAAAATCCACCGCCACACTCGCAGTCCTTATGGAAGTTTCATCGAAACCGATCGTTTCGAACACCTCCATATTGACATAGTTGGACCATTACCTATCTGCCAAGACATGTCCTATCTAATAACAATGATTGACAGAGCAACATCCTGGTTCGAAGCCATCCCAGCACAAAACATCACAGCTGACACGGTAATCAAAACACTGCTGAATCACTGGATCGCTAGGTACGGTTCACCTATCACCATCACTAGCGATCAAGGAAGACAATTCGAATCAGAGGTATTCAACAAGTACTGTCAACTTCTTGGCATTGATCACAACCGAACTGTTGCTTATAACCCAAAAGCTAACGGTAAGGTTGAAAGACTGCATAGAACTATCAAAACTAGTCTAATGGCCCAACTCAAAGGCAGTACCAACTGGATAGATGCACTACCAATCGCACTCCTGGGCATCCGGAACGCGGTTAAGGACGGCGATGAATATTCCGCCGCACAAAGAGCATTCGGCATCTCACTTCGATTACCAGGTGACGTAATTTCACCTCAAACATCCAAAAAAACATCAAACGAATCAACCAAAGATCTCATCAGGGCAATGTCAACTTTAAGACCCAAGTTGTCCAGAAATAACACCAGGGAAAAACTCTACAAGCCGGATGAGTTAGACAACTGTGAGCACGTCTTTCTCAGAAGAGCAGTTAAGAAACCACTGGTCCAGCCTTATACAGGACCCCACAAAGTCATTGAAAGAAAAAATAACAACCTCAAAATTGAAGTAAGTGGGACACAAATAATTGTGAACACAGACAGACTGAAACCAGCATTCTTCTTAACTGACGAGTCAGCAGACAGCCCAACTAGGTCAGGCAAAGGCAGCAACAATCTTAAACACTCATCAGCACCTGACTCATCCGACGACTACGTAACTAGGTCTGGGAGAGTCAGCAAAAAAGTGCGATTCGTTGACGCAGAATGACGAAGCTCATACATATTATTGTATAGAATCAACTGGACACTTGAGACATCACACGTAGCATTGTATAGAGTCGTAAAAGTTTCACGGGTTCTTCAAACCCTTGCTCCACTTTTGGGGGACGCATGTAACATCACACTCACTTACACTCACATACACACACGTATGCACTCGGCGGCACGACGAGCAATCGCCCTGTTCCATTCGACACTTCAAACAGTACACACGTCTCTTGTGTCCATTCCCTCAACAGCTTTTATTTAATATAACATTAAATCTCGTTATATCTTTTATTTAATATAACATAACATTATACCACGTTATATTGTCATAATGCCTAAGGTCGTTGACCGTGTGTGCCGTGGTTATGTTCTTGTTTACGTACTATTGTTGTTTCATGAATTCTATGACGTATACTTATAATAACACAAATTCAAATCAGGCGGTCAATCACCTAATAAGTAAATACGCAAGATTTTTAAACTTTTTAAAATAATAATTAAAAATTGAAAAGATTAACTAGCCGACTTGGACTATTATGTATTACAGACATTACCGCTAGGTGAAAATGAATCTTTTAGTGTAGTTTTGTGACTTTAATATGGGTTTAATTCTTCAAACAATGAGCTACATAACTGGAAAGTCAAATCTCAACAAGTGTTGCATATTTGTGCAATCACTATAATAGGTACAAACCAATTCATTGCACAAAAATGAACCGATAACTCTCGAAATTTAACAATCAATGGTACAGACTGTACAAAGCATTAAAAGTGATCTTTATAAATAGGAGAAAGAGGAGATTTTTTGTTAAATTTTAATTAATGTAAGTAAATAGTTGATAACCCCTATATTATAACTATCTACTGGTCGGGTCGGGTATATAATAAATTTATATAATATGTACTGTAAACCCTCGATAATTCGAAATAAAAAATACACTCCGTGATATGAATGAATTCTTTCTCACGTTTATAAGCAAACTTTATTCACATTATATTCGTTTAGTATAAACAAAACATCGAATAAAGTTTACCTAAATCTGACTATAGTTGTTTGAGAAAATACTTCGTGTAAAATCTCGCAGTTTCGTATGAATAAAAATTCTTCAAGTGTGATGCAATAATCCACTCATTGTTTATTCATATCATCCAGTGATATTTTTTATTTTGAAGGCCATCGCGTCGATATTTATTGTATATGTAAGCAATTGTGATTAAATTCCTAATAGCTTACACAAGAATTTGAATTTTCTGTAGTATTCAAATAATATGTGAGTACATTTACAAAAATATAATGAAATAAAACACATCAATTTCCGTGACGTATTCTGTAAACATAAAACATTTTTTGACGAATTTGTAAAGTGCTTTTAAACAAGAGTATTTTTATAATATGTTTGAATGATTATCAATAGATACAACGCAACCTATATTTCGCATAGTTAATTTTAACTATCTAAATATTCGAGTAAAGGAGACTTCACTTATACATACTGTATTATTTGAGTATAAATAATTAAGCTGTAATGCTGTATTGAGAATCCCCGCACAGTTGTGTACTAAAGCAACTAAAGGCGATTGATATGATACAGAGGTCACAACACTCACAACCGACGATTATATCTCAGACACAATGAAGAAGATCCTCAGCAATGTCGTCAATATTGGTGGAATTTTATTATTTGTTCTACTCTTTGGTCGACATGTTGAATGCAAGAGAGTTTATGAGACGCTTCATTTTGAAGTACCCGTGGATCACTTCAGTTTTGCCAATCCCAAAACATTTAACATCAAATATTTATACAATGATACCTATTGGAATAAAGACAGTGGACCGATATTTTTCTACACGGGAAACGAAGTGAGTACATTTATTATTCACCCATCAAATTATAATACATTTGAAATATTTCTCATATACCTACAGGGTTCAATAGAGCTTTTCGCTGAACATACGGGTTTCATGTGGGATATTGCACCGGAGTTTAATGCTCTTTTAGTATTTGCAGAACACAGGTAATTTATTTCAATATTATAATAAAATATATGTTTTAAAAATAATCTAATTAAAGATATTATGGAGAATCGATGCCGTTTGGAAACAAATCTTTAAGTTCCCTTGAATATTCTGGCTATCTGACCACGTCTCAAGCCCTCGCAGACTATGCAGATCTAATCACATTTTTACAAAAAGACAAGGCCTCTCCAAGCCCTCTCATTGTTTTCGGGGGTAGCTATAACTATTTAATAGTTTGCATAAATTTAAAACTATATTGATTTAATTTGAAACACAGGATCATATGGAGGAATGTTGTCCGCTTACTTTAGAATGAAATATCCTCATCTTGCAAACGGGGCAATCGCAGCATCAGCACCAATTTTGCAATTTAAAGATCTGATTCCCTGTGATGCTTTTTATAGAGTCCTAACATCTAGTTTTGGATTGGAGAGTGAAGCTTGTGTTGAAAATATAAAGAAATCTTGGCAGACAATTCGGTAAAATTAAACCTTTTCAGATTCAACTCGATGAACAGTTTGTTTATGAAATTAAATTTTAGAAATCTGGCTTCCACAGCTGAAGGTAAAGCATGGATATCTAAAGAATGGCATCTATGTAAACCTATGAAAGCAGATAATAGTACTCAAATATTGATCGATTGGTTACAAGATGCTTTCACAACTTTAGCGATGGTAAATTATCCTTATAGGAGCGATTTCATGCTTCCTCTTCCAGCATATCCAGTTCGACAGTTTTGTCAATATTTAACTAACGATACACTGTCTGGAAAAAATCTGCTATCGGTGAGTTTGTTTTTGGCAAGCAATTTTTTTTGAATTAAAAAATATTATTAATTAATAGGCCATGTATCCTGGTTTAATTATGTTTGCGAAAAATCCAAAAACTGCTCAATCATGTATTGACTACAACCAAGGAACAGAAAATCCTAATCTTGGAGATGATGCATGGGATTTTCAGGTATGTATATATAAACTTTTATCAAATCATAAATAAATTTAATTGCTTAATATTGTCAATAGTCATGCTCTGAAATGGTAATGCCGATGTGCACAACCGGACAATTCGATATGTTTGAGAAGTCTGATTGGAATGAAAAAGACTTCTCGGCTAAATGCAAGACTCGTTGGGGTATCAGTCCTTCTTTCAAACTTGCACAAACCGAGTACGGAGGAAAAAACATCGGTGCAGCTTCAAATATCATCTTCAGCAATGGCTTATTAGATCCGTGGGCCAGTGGAGGAGTATTAAAAAATTATGGGGACTTAATTAATTCAATACTCATACCCGATGGCGCTCATCATTTAGACTTAATGGGAGCCAACAAAGATGACCCACCGTCCGTTATAATAGCTAGAGATTTCCACAAGTCTATGATCAGAAAATGGATCAAACTACCATTTAATAATATTACATATTAAAGTCAAAGTCTTCTGTTATCATTTATTGACATTTGATCTCGGTGTGAATCATATTGTAATTGTTTTTACCAAAAGAAATAAAACACGAATTAAATACATTTTAGAGATTTTTTTATTTGATCCCATAACATATCAAACCATTTACCAATATTATACTATTACATAATGCAGGTTAATTTTACATGCTAAGTGCATAACTGCAAATTGGTTATTTTAAAAATGATTATATAAATGAATTATTACTTTCATAATACAGTGCTAATTGCACAATTAACAATAACATATTGAAAAATAATTTTAAGCATAAAGTGATGCATATTATCAAAAAACTACTTTCTGCTCTCAACTGGTTTTCAGCATACAATCTTCAGTTTATTAACTTTGTGAAGGATAAAATCCTTAGTCCTATTTCCAAATTTTAGTGTACTCATGATTGCACCGGCTACCTGGTGTCCGTTTTCGGCTGAAGCCTCCCAGGTACCGACCGGAATATATTACCAATCATGGCTATAATATAATGTTTCTCAACTTAATCTAATAGAAAAAAAATCAGCAGAATAAGCAATTATTAAAATATGACAAATGAATGTAAAACATTAAACCAAATCATTTTTAGAATTCTGCTGAACATTTAACTCTAACCAACACCAATATGAAAAATAAATGACAAAAAAATAAGATGATGTCATTATTAAAATAAGAAATTTGCTGATTTAAGGCAAGTTCTTTGTCAAAATATCCAATACTTCGACAATATTTCCATTTTTAGCATCCAGGAGTCTACCCAAACGCCCACCGTCGTTTTTGAATCCCATAGCGATCATTTTATCAAGTGCTTCGGCAACATGTGGTCCTGTAATATACAAGAGAAAATATTTATAAAAAGATAATTAAACAAAATTTATTTTTGGCGAATACTAACTTGCTGGGCGATATTCAGGTTGAACGGGCCTCGGTTGGGAGAAGAAGCTGTCAACTTGTTCAGGAACAGATGGGTATATCTTATCAACTCCAACGGGAGGCACTGGTACAGCAGCTTCAAAGGATGGTCCCGGTTGACCATTTTCTGACACAATAGTAAAGCCAACATGACGATTAAAGTCCTTGCTAATTTTTTCCATATCAAATCCAACCGGCTTATTAATCAATGGAGTCTTCTCAGTTTGTTCTAGAAAATTAACAAATCGGTTAGAAAAAGTACATACATTGTTCTCTATATCAATCATAAAAAATAAAACCAACAGAATAAATTTACATGCATTATATCAAAATGTTTGAAATACCTTCATTATGCTCTTCCGAACCGAGGATTGTCCAACCCTCATTACGCTCAGGAGATTCATTATTTTTATCAGTTGCTGCGTCAATTAAATCATTTACAATATCAACTTTAGGGACAGAGCTTTGAGCAGAGGGATTTGTTTGATCAGTATTATTGTTTTGTGATGTAGTTTGATTGTTATCTGTTTGAGAATTGGCCACATTTGCTGGCTTCAACTCCATATTGAATTCCATTCCGAAAGGTTTCAAAATATTTGTTATGGTAGCTCCGATATTCTCAACAATTTTCGCATTTATATCAAGCAAGGGACTATTAATATGGGGTGCATTACCATTTTGATCAACCCCCGGAGTAGATGGTTGAGTTTCCATGGGTGTGGTTGTTGGTTGAGCTGGAGCTGACGGTGTTTGCGTACGAGAAGAAGCAGCTGCTGATGCAGCGTTACATACGTTTGGACCATAGGCATCTCCGGCCAAATTAGTCATCTCGTTTACAAACTTATTGAATGTTTGAAACCAGCTTTCGCGTCCTCCATGATGGCCACCGTGGGGTCCTCCGTGATGGCCACCGTGGGGTCCTCCGTGATGGCCACCGTGGGGTCCTCCACGATGTCCACCATGGCGACCACCATGATGTCCACCATGATGACCGCCATGATGACCATGTTTACCTTCATGGCCTTTAAAACGACCCTCGCCAAACCCATGCTTTCTACCTTCGAATGACTCAGCACTAGAATTAAAATTCAATAATTAGTTTTGTAACAATGTAAAATGTAAAATTTTTGTGTTTTTTTACTCTCACCTGTCATCTCTTCTAAATTTTCGTGGACATCCTGTATTATCATCACCAAAAGGCCTGTCTTTCTTCAAACCTCTGAACATACGTCCAGCTTTTTTACTTGCTCTATGAGCCTAAAATATAATGATTATATATTAGTCACTACCTTTACACAAATCAAATAAAATAAGTACCATTCTTCCCATAGGCCATGGGAACCTCATGAAGATATGATGAGGATGAACATAATTGCTTTCACAAGTTCCACACAGATCAAAGTCTTCACACACTACACATTTGTAGCGAAATCCCACTATTGAAGAGTTGCAAGAATCACATGTCACTCCAGGATGAGGACTATTTCGGCAGAAGTTGGCCCCTGAAAGTGAGAAAAATAGTTTAATACACAATCATAAACATGAAATCAACGGAAAGTTGTTGAATTAAATTAATTACATAGATGGGGAGGTTTAGAAAGCAATTCTTCAAAATTTAAATTTGTGTTTAAGTCAATCAATATTTCATCTTCCTCGTCATCCCTGTCTTCACTTGCTGATTGTTCATTATTAACTGTAATATGTAACTTTTTGACAATATCTGGTATGCTCGAAAGAGCTACAATCAAGTCTTCGTCGGTGGATATTGTAACCTTATCTCCATCGTCATCTAGCAAAATAATCACAATAAGCATTTACACAAGTATAAAATTACATTTTCAATACTCACCAATCCATTTTACGCTGAACCGATTTCTGCCTATATTGGGAAATACATTTTGCAGTTTGGCTTTTAAATATTCAAAATTTGTGACTGCACTCTTGTCCACGGTAAATCTCCTGACATCATCATCCAAATAGGCTTTGAACACAACACTGTTATCTGACTGCATGTTTGTAATGTGTTATTAATTTTTCCTAAACAGTAAAAACATGATAGTTAATTAAACGACCTTGATTATGAGGTGGTTCAATATGATGACTAGACATAAAAAGGATTGCATGGTGGTATATTGTGCAATATAAACAAGAAAACCAGTTTTGAGCAAGATTGTATTTGTAGTGGAAAACTCATTGATTATTATCATATTTAATCATGGAATACATGAACTTAGTGTTGAAAACTTACAAAAAAATGAGATTATGTCGTGTTGATGTTGGAGAAGGAACTGACGAACATTCAACTGAGGATAGCAATTTTATATGGTGGACTGTTGCACCATCATTAGTCATAGCCACGAACAGTGGTAAGAAACTGACTGTACAATATTTTAATATCATAATAAAAAACATCAACATCAAATGTTACAATTCATTTGAATGATGTTAACTATTAGGAAATATACTAAGTAAAAATATAAGTTAGTGATTGAAAATATACAATGTGTATTATCCTAATTTAATTATCAAATCAAGAAATACTTTCAATAATTTCTTCCTCACAAAAATCCTCCATTGAATTTTCAAATAACTTAAACTATACAGTTTCTTTTTACCCTCCAATAAATAACTAAATATCAATCAAAGTCATATAATTCTATCCATGATAAGTGATATACTTTTAATCGTTGAGAATATTTTAAGCGGAGCTAGAATACATATTGCAAAAGCTTTAAAGAAAAATGAATGATTTATTTAACCCAATATTAAATAAAGAAAAATTACGTACTGTGTAAACTACAGTTATATTTATTTCATATTAGTGTGAATCATCTAAAAGAAAATTAACAGGACACCCAAGCTGTGATATTAGTTAATTAATTTATGTGTTAAAAAAATTATATTTATAGTAATATAGTAATAGTAATATTTATAATTATAAATTAAAATTTCTTTTCATATATTTTTGTAATACCCGACGCGCCCTTAAAATATTATCAATGATTAAAACTCCATACTATTAAACTCAGTTATATATTGAACAATATTTTTGGATTCAAAAAAACTTTAACTAACTTGAGAAAACTCAATATAAATACTATGTTCGTTCGTATGGATGAGTATTTATTAAATAACATTAAAAACAATACATTGTTAATAGAAATAACGTAGTAAAACATATTTTATTGAATTATTAATATTTAAAATGCGCAGTTGACGACCGCTGAATGTGTTTTCGAATAACGCAAGTCATTTTTCTAGATTTTTCTCGAATGAATACAAATGTCGTATTAAAAATTACCACATATTTTATAAAATCAACTTGTATAATCAATGAAAGGCGTAGAAGAGCACGAAAGAACGAAAAAATAATCATTATTGCGTCACATTTTAACAAAATGGTGAAATGCCACGTCAACGAGTCCTGGAAAAACCGACGAGATAACAAAATTCGTTATTAGATTATCAGATAAAGTTGTAAAAACCTGCCGAATGATAAGAAATAGTGTGAAATTACAGTTTATTATGTTTCACCTGAACAGCACACAACAACAAACAGATGTCAGCTGAGAACGAAACAAACAAAAAAACAACATCATATTTGTACTAATACTAATTAATTATAATTTTTCACTTAAAAACCTCTTCAATTTTGAAAATTAATACTTTTAAAAAGCTGAATACTTACCGTAAAAATTTTTTTTTTTTTACTTCTGCTTGCTCGATATAAAGCATTATTAATAAATTTCACTTCAAATATTAATTTCGAGCTTTAAATATATTTATTTTCATGTATGAAGGAAAATTATATGTTATAAATACATGATGAAGTAAGTTGACAGATTGAATTGAATGTAAACATAACCTGAAACGTTGTCAGATGATAATTGTAGATAGAGGATAATAAAAATAATAATAGTGATGATGGACCGCGAGTGTGTCCATTGTGGGCGTGGCCCTGTCGGCCAGGGACGGTGGCGAGGCTTGTTGTCCTGTAAAACCTGTACAAACTCCACCCACTTGGAATGCATGTCTTGTTCGCCTCCATCTTCTTTCGAAAACGATTTATTTTTCATATACACCTGTAGCCAATGTTCTCCCTCGAAGAAACCTCAATTTCAACGCGATAAAACTTCATGGTATTAATCATTTTAATAATACATATTTCAAATGTGGCATTGTTATTATTTCCATATTTTATACCAACAGGCTTTGTTGTTTGGCGATTGTGCTAAATGAATTGACTAAAAACAGCATTTCTATGAGTAATCAAGGATATTTTCATTGGAGAATGCATATTTCCACATACATTGAAAAACACTGGTCTCGTTTATTTGGCACCACGTTGTAAGTATTGAAAAATTCAAAATATCTTCTACTTTATTTGATTAATTTAAAATTTTAGGAAAAAAAAGAAAAATTGGTTGGGAACATTTGTTGGAGTTCTTTCACACTACAGTCACCTATTTTTTAAATCCGGATCTCAAGTGTTAAATGAAAGTGGATGGTGGAAACTAACACATCTCTTTCCTCCGAGTTTAATTCAATACTTGAGTTAGTTGAATTTTCTTATAATATATTTTTTTTGTTTTGAAAGATTATATCATTGAAATAATTTTCAGATAATGAAATTCTTCCGTTGAAACATAAAGAAAGGTCAAATAAATCACTGTACGGCCATTTAACAGAAAGGGGATTGGAGTATGTGATGATGGAAAAAATAGTCACCGAATTAGGCATGTAAAATTTTAACTCATGTCAAATAGTGTTAATTAATACAATTATTTTTACAGGTCTCAAACATTTATTAATTGAAGATGACTGTAAGAAAATGGAAGAAGACATTCCATGTGAAAGTTCTGGAGAATCTGAAGTAGATGCAGGAGAAGGGAATAAAATATATCAATCGGCAACTTCGAGTCACTGTAGCGGGTGAGTAAATTGTGATTATTTTTAAAAACTATAATATTCTATCTGCCTCTATTTTTTTCAGCAACGAAGAAGACCCGACAGATGATTATTCCTATAACTACTTCTTGGACGTGGACGATTCGATGTCAGACTTTGATAATTTATTGCCAGAATTTGAAAATTTTTCAGAAAGTAGTTCTAGCATACGGCAGCCTCAAGATCCTCAATTAGATAGTACAAAAGTTTGTAATAATTTTACACCACCAATTCCAACGCCATCACAAAAAAATTATAAACCACCTTCGGATGACGAGGAATCCAATTCCGAAGATAACAATGATGATGCGTCGCAGCTTGAAAATTATTCATGTACCGAATCAAACGATACAGTGCCAAAGGTTGATAACGAAAGATTTGTATGGGACGACGATTTGTCAACTATTTATTCAAGTTCAGAAATGGCTAATCCTATAACAGAATATGATGAAATCAAAATATTAGATCACATTAATAATTCTTATGAAAAGGGATTTGTCAAAAGTGATGATACTAAAATGGCTCGACTTAGAGCAAAATTAAAATTACGTAAACTAAAGAGGAAAAGGCATTTACCTCTCTTTAACTTAGACGCGTAAGTTACAATATTTTTAAATAACTCTTATAAAAAATATTAATTTGTATTATTACATCAAACTAGATTGGTTTGCCGGTTAGCCAAGTTTCCAGTTCCACAATATTTAAATGCATATTTAAAAGAAGTTCGAGTTTTGGATAGATATCAGGTATTTTGTTCAATAATTATTTTATGTGACGTTTAGATCAGTTTCGCTTTATGTATGTATTTTTTATAGCATGTCACCAACGAGAATGACTCTGTACCATTGTATTGTAACTTTTCAATGAGATTGGCCAGCCACCACAACGCAAGTCCTTTTGTGTCACCGTATAGTGGTAGATTATTAAAACCATACATTCGAAGAGACACCGAAACTAAGCCAACTTGGATAAAAGTCATGACAGAATTAAAAGAAAAAGTGCAAAAAAAGTATGGTTATCGAGTTGATGAAGAGTTGGGTTCATTAGACTTTTGCTACATTAGACCTCAACACATTGTAGCGTTGAATAGTCTTTGTGCAGAATTCTTCTGGCCGGGCATTGATTGTAAGTCCAAACTGAATTTATCTTGATAATATTATAATAAATTTATATTGTTTTTTCATAAATAGTGACTGAAGTACTACAATATCCGGATTTTTCATGTGTGGTTCTGTATAAGAAACTTGTGGTAGCATTTGCAGTATTAGTGCCTGATGTACAATACAATGAAGCTTATATTTCATACATATTCACTCGACCCGAATGGAGACGCAGTGGAATTGCTAATTTTATGCTGTATCACTTAATACAAGTAAGTATAATTCATTTATAGTGAGTTTCTCCAGAATTATAAACATCAAAAGTGTGTCTTACACTCACATATTTATTTATAAATCCATTTTCCAGACTTCTATTTCAAAAGATATCACACTACATGTGTCTGCAGCAAATCCAGCAGTGTTTTTGTATCAAAAATTTGGATTTAAGGTAATACTTTATAATAATTACATTATTATAACGAGTGGGACAAAAGTCCCCCTACAATTTTTATCACGCTCCATCTTGTTTATGTGATGTTTTGATTTTATAATGGATATAAATATACACTACAAGAACAAGCAGATATTATTTTACGCCACAAGAATAACACACGACACAATTTTAAAAGTGAAACTGATCCAAATGTCACATAATCGAAATATTAGCGGGATTTTTGCCCCATTTGTTACATACATATTATAAAATATTTTTAATCAACTTTCAGATTGAAGAACTCATTCAAAATTTTTATGACAAATATATGGCACCCGATTCAAAAGAATGTAAACATGCTGTATTTTTACGATTGCCAAGATAATTTAAATTACATAATTCCAACTGTAGTATACCAATAAAAATGAAACATTGACAGTTTACTCAAAATAATAACAATTTTTTATTAATCAAAACCTGTATGATAAGCTTATCCTCAAAGTAAGGTAATAAAGTACATAGTCATATGTCTTAATTTCAGTCTTTTATTTATTAATAATAAAAAATTGTATTCAATGTCAGATTAGTATAAACACTAGTTATTACGCATTAGAAGAGTAAAATCAAGAAGGGCTATTAGCGATTCTGATTTTTAGAAGAAGAATTGCTAAAAAAATACATTGATTGCATTAAAGGTTTTAAGACCCTTTGGTAACACTTATTACAGACCCTGCACAAAGTATTCATTAACAATGTGAGCCAATATATGAAATCGATGCTGTGTCTGAATCAGCGGGAAGACTCTTTGGCCTCCAATACCACCAGTTATACCACACTGAAACAATAAAATTTAATTAATTTTACAAATTCAAAATGTATTATTAAATGTATAATCCATACATAAATACTTTTGTGGGAGCATAATGGTTATGGCTTTACATTGTTTCTGGCATTCTTTTGAGGGTTCTAGTTCAATTATTCTCTCCCCTTTGACTTGTACCATAAATACATAATTACATTCCGGATCGGGGATTTTATATCCTGATGCATGTGGCTGATTGATCAAAATAAATCTTTCAATACTTTGCCCTATTCGGGGTATGATTTTTGGGCGAGTAAACAATTTTCTTATTAATTGTGCTGGATGCATCCGATTTATTCGCCTACAAAAAGCAATACTGTAATCTTTTTTTTTGTAAATCAATTTAACAATCTTACCACACAAAATGTTTCTTATCATTGTCTGAAAATTTTTTACTATAAAAAAAATCAGTCAGAGAAATCCTCTTTGTACTGTTTTCCCAAAATTTTGATGCACCCTCATCGAAAACAGCTTGGTTTTCAAAATAATGTTTTTTTAAATCTTCAAATTCTATTTCTTTTAGATCGGTCTACATAATAAGTTTATTATGAAAATGTAATGTAATAGCATAAACAATGAATCAACATACATACTTGGTATAAAAACGGTGGGGACGTGTCCAGTTGATAATTTTTGTTTTTCAAAATATCAATACTTTTTACAGACATACACGGTTGGCAATTTAAATCTTCTACAGAAAAAAAGGGATTTTCAACCAAACACGTTTCATCGTAGAATTCTAAAATATTTTAAATTATAGATATAAGCTTGTCGTTTAATGTTTGATTTAATTTACCTGTAAGAGAGGGAAACATTTCTATAACTGGTATGGCAAGGATTCTCCAGAATCGCAATGTGGGATATAAATAATCTTGTATATTACACACGAACAAATTATAAGGTTTTTCAGAAATGTAATAATGAAAAAGAAAACAAGAACCAAACGCGATGAAAATATACATAAGACATCTTGTCAGTGAAGAATATCGATAAACATTGTTATTTCGATTTTCATCATACACTGATTGACGACATTCTTCATAGATATTGTCAAAATCGCTTTCTGAGAAGCCTAAAGTTAGCGAAAGTTTTTTAATGTCCTCAATATCTTCGAGGCCTTCGCTATCGGACATTTTTCTGGATCATTTCACATTCAAAACAAGATTTTGACAGATAAATGATGTTGCCAGTTGCCAAGAAAAATGAAGTATGCTATAATACATACATTGTGAAAATGTTAAACGCAAGTACGAACAATATTTTTTTTTAAATTATATTCTGTTGGAAAATTATAATATGACTTAAATGAATGATTGGATTTTGAATAATGATAACGATTTTTAAACGCTGGTAACTTTGCCGGCGAGTGCGTCTGACGTGTCTGCTGGTTTGGAGCCGGTGTCAGTGAAAGAAGCGAGGAGTCAAGAGTGAAGCCAGGAGTCAGTATCAGGACAACATGCAGGCTCTTCGTGTTCTGGGCCTCGTGTGCTTGCTGGCCTGTGTGATGGTCGAGGGACAGGGACAGGGACACAGCAGGGGACAAGGACAAGGACAGGCCTCCAGGGCCGTGGTCAGGGGCCACCTGCAGCAGGACTCCTCACCTCACCTGGCCTCCGTGCTGAAGACTGGCCTGACCTCTGGAGACATGACGTCCTTGCACTACTCGGTCCTGGGCCTCGGATACTTGGGAGAACCGATCAAAGATAAAGCGGCGATATGTCAGGTAATACAACTTTACAACTAAACATCACATCACAGAAATAAAATTATTTGTTTTCAGTTGTACAAAGATGTTGCAAAGGAAAAGCTTTCCACTGAAAAAGCATTTTATGCCACATCTGCTCAATTGGCTTTACAATGTTCACCGAGTATTGCACCAGACTCATTATCCTTGGCTAAATCAGTACTCGATAGTCGTAGCTCCACTATCTCTGATATCTCCTTTGCCGTCAATATTCTGAAGGCTCTGGGAAAAAAAGATTTTGACAATACCTATGCAATCAAAAATCTACAGACATTCATCAAAAAAGATGATCTTCCTGTGAAGTGAGTCTTATTTATTTTTTCTTTCATTGTCAGATCACAATTTTTAAAATGTATATTTTATTTTTCAGTATAGGATTCTTGATTGACACCTGTACGATAGTCAATTGTGATACTTGGATAATCAAATATGTAGACGAGGCTTTGTCAAATATGAATTTAATAGACGGAACTCTATTACAATGGGAAGGTGGACTGCCTGTCACTGCATTAGTTTTATCCGGAATACTAAGGTCTTTACCATTTTAATTTCATATTCCATCATTTAAATATTTGGATTCTCCAATTTTTCTCTTTTCAATTGACAGACTATCAGAAAAATCCAGATCCATGATCACCGAAGATCAAAGTGTCAAATTGGCCAATTACTTTTTGTCGAGAGTTTCCGTACAATCTCCAAAAGGAGCAGCTCTTTTAGTACAAAGTGTTCATTTACTCGCCAAATATCCGGTATGTTATGTTCTTCAGTATTTGAAAAAAAAATGATAATAGATAAAATAAAGAAGTGTTGTATTTTAGGAAACATCTCCAATCTGTCTGACGATAAATACCGACGGTCAAATAGTTCAGGGTACTAATCCAATCATAGTAAAAGTGAGCGATTTATTAGGAAAGCCTCACCCAAAGATAACTGAAGACAATGTTGTTGCTCAATCTGTGAGCAGATTGCTAGATGATGTTGTAATTATATCCAAACAAAAGTTTATCAGGCAACCTTCAGATAAATCCAAATTCCTCCTTGAAATGACAAAAGCCAATCCCGATAGAGGAATGTACAAACTCGCTATGTCGATCGGTTCAAGTTATTTAGAAATCAATATTCGAGTGATCAATGAAGTACATCCTATCAATGTTGAGTTTGGAGTCGGTGACGTCGATGGAGTTGCAAGCCCCAAAATGATCCCTGTTCCGTACCCGAAAAAGCTTTCACAAGTATTGGAAGCAGACTCTTTGCAAAAGTAAATAATTCATTTTTTAAATCTATATTTAAAGAAAAAACAGTATTTCATATTTTTCTTTTTTTAGAGTGATTGTTAAATTTGATATCAAGTCGGCTTTTTCAAATAAAGTTTCACAAATTCATCAAACGTTTGTCAAATTTTCGAATGCTAAATCAAATGTTGAAGCCATATTCATTGCCGAACTAGACTCTGCTAAAGTGTATCGTATGGACTTTGTAAGTATTATATTTTCATTGATTGATTGATTGAAGTTTGATTGATTCATGAAGTTTGATTACTATTTTGAAAAAAAAAAATGTAAAATAGTAATTTCTTATGAAAACTTGACTTTTTACTGTAGGTTCATATTATATACAGTAAATATTATTTTTTGCAGGATGTCGGCGCAACAGGTGAAAGTTTCAGACATCAATCTGATATTTATACTGTGGAACTCATAATTGGTGATCATTCTATATCAAATCCCATGACTTGGGTATTGGGAGAAATCAATCTCAAATTTGCCCAGCCACCGATTCCAGACAGTATGTAATAATATTATATTATTAATTATCAATAATCCAATTGAATTATATTCACAGATACAGATAACTACTATAGTAAAATGAAGAAAGAAATAATTCATATGTTCCGCACACCAGACGCTAGACCTCCTATATTAGTGTCAAATATTTTCACTTTCTTGTGTGGTGCCCCACTTCTCATCTTATTTATCCTTTGGGGCAAGATCGGAATTAATGTTAAAAATTTCTCATTCTCGCTGAGTGCTATCGGATTCCATCTTGGCTTTGGTGGTTAGTATTGAAAATCACCAATATTAGTTATGCGATATTAATCAATGTCATCTTTCAGCTATCCTGGGCTTGTTCTTCACCTTCTGGCTGAAGCTCAACATGTTCCAAACCATCCCGTATTTAGTATTGTTCAGTCTCGTAACATTTATCAGTGGTCACAGTCTCCTGGTTGATATTGCTAAGAAACGCAAGAAGGGAAACTAGACGAATGTGAAATATCGTAAGACCAAATAAGAGTGCGTGTGTGACGTATAAAACTGCACTGTGGTTACTATTTGGATGAAGCGACAAGTCGTATATTTATGTTATAACACCAAGGTCACTGTAATTTGAGATCAATCATTCCATTTACAAGTTATTTATGTTTTATTATCAAAATAATACCCGGTGAGCGATCTCAAGTTTCATCATGCGTGTACATTTTTTGTTAGATGAGTTTTATAAATAAATTTTTCAAAAAAATTGTAATAAGATGTTTGTTTTTCACAAATACCTAAATAAGATAATCCAAGCACACTTTAGTAAGGATTTTATAATCACTCTAAACACACTTATTCACTTTATTTGTTGATATTAATAAATACACAGACAATACAACTATATCACTACTAAATAACAAACTATTAGCTTTTGTTTAAGAACATTCTCAATTCAAATTAAGATATTAATAAAAACCATTTATATTCTTCTAATTAAATACCTACATTTATTTAACCTAAGGTCTTCCTTCACTGGTTCCTGATAATCTTTCATTGGTTATTCGTTATTTAGTGAGTCGAGCCCTATTATTTTACTTGCTTATTAATAATCATGATTTTCATAAGCAACAATATTTTTTTCATAAATATCATTAAGAAATTAAAACATCAAATACGATACGTAATTTGTTTTTATTAATGTTTACAAAAAATATAAAATTTTAATTTTGTTTATTGGCCAACCTTGAAGCTTTGAATTTACTTATCGGTCTTGAAGTTGGAGCACTCGATATAATAATAGATTCATTAACGTTCAATGTGCTGTCATGATCTTTTTCATGAATATTACCAATATGTACGGTTTGTTTTTGTTTTTCTTTTACTGGTTCCTCATCACTCATATTTGACACACTGTGATGAACTTCTTCTTTCACTCTATGACAATTTTTTATGATTGGCTTGATTGCAGTGTTGACGCACATATTATAAATATCTGCCGGTGATTGAATGACTCCTGTATGATTTTCAGGAGCTGGAGGTTCAGAGCTGTGCGAAAAGTTGATGATGATTGTGTTGTCGGTGGTATTATCTGCAAAAGACACTCTTCGTTTATCATTTGAAGATGTTTTAACTGATGATTCAGATTCATCAGATTCAATCGAGTCAGAATCCTCCTCCTCGGATAACCTAAAACAAATTATATTACATTTAATTAATAACAAACAATACTTTTGGGCAAAGCAATAAAAAATATATATACTTCTCAAGTAAATCTTCAAGATATTCTTCATTCTCCAATTCATCCAACCTTTTAAATATATCTTCTTCGGTGATACATTTTGATTTTTTATTTTTTTTAAGTTCAGCCAATTTTCGTTTAATTTCTCTCTTGTTCATGTCTTTAGTTTCGATAATGGTGGATTTTTTTTCATCATCTGAAGAAAAAACTTCATCGTTATTTTGTACATTTACAGCAGTTTCACTTTCTTTTTCATAGACCGCATTGTCCTTGTATATGTTATCTATATCTTCTTGAAGCTGTAAAAATTCTAATCTATCCATGATTTCATCGTCATCTGCACTTTTAAGAAGGGCATTTTCATGCTTCCTATAATTTTTCATCCTTTCTCTGTGTTGTTCCTTCCATTTAATTTCATCTTGTTCATCATATGCTTCTATTATTTCCTGACCGTATTCCATCATAACCTGGTCTTCTTTAAAATCAATCTGTTTTGTAAGGTAATCATGTTCCTTTTCCAGTTCATGCAACAAGTGATCAGCCTCTAAAACATTGTGGATATTATTTTACAGCGATTGAATACATTTAAATACCGTTGATTTAGAAAAGTTGTGTACTTTTTAATCTTCTCTCCGCAATGCCGATAGCATTTTTGGAAGAGCATTTTACAAAATAATCACATCCCAAAGAAACAAGAATTTCATTTGTGTGAACTAGTTTTCCTTTCATCATCAATTTTGGGCACACCGGAACGAGAATTTTGGGTGACAATTCTTCATGGAATGTATTCAGGGATTGAATTAAAGTCTCGTAGGACTTTTTATAGCTCAGTAAATTCTCCCTCTTATCAGTATTCTCGGCAAGAGTCTGAAAAAAGTTTGGTTTCAAATTAACTCAAGAATATTATACTCATAATCAATCCAATATGATTACTTTTCGAACAGCATCTTCGTAAATGTTCATATTTTATTTTGAAATATAAAACCACCTGTCAATTTGACAGTCCGACCGTAAAGTGTAGCCAAGTGTGCTCTTTCAAAATTGAATACACGGTAATAAAAATAATTTAAAATCTTTAAAAAATAGATTATTTTCAATATTTAATAAATGTAACAAAGCTCTTGAGACATTATTGGATGTAGTGCATATTTTTTGTTCATTCTACAAGTAGGTAAATCGAGTTAGTTTGTTAATATTTTTAAAAAGTATCGAATGTTTTGAGAAATGTTATGTTAGTAAATATAGAAGTACCTATCGATGAGTATTGACGGAAAGAAATTACGCATGTATAGTTTAAGTGTAGTAATAGTAGCAGCATGGCAACACTGGCAAGAGTCAGAAGAGTGATAGTGATGGTTGCAGGTGTCATCGGTGTGAGGAAAGATTGCACTGGACCGTAGAGGATAGTAACTAGTGGCTAGTAACTAGCAGACAGTGACTAGTAGCTAGTAACTAGATAGACATGTGGAGTGAAGGCAGCAGGAAGAGGCAGTGCAGTGACCATGTTGACAGCACGGCTAACTTCAGCCAGTACAATGTCAGCCACGGCGAGAACAGCGCTGGAAACAATGGTCACACTATCAGTACTAGTACTAGTAATAGTAACAGTAACAGTAACAGTAACAGTACTAGCACAGGACAGAGCCACGCCCACTCGCAGTCCAACATGGTGACTTCCCTGAACAAGCCGGGCCAGGCCAAGAAGCTGGTCATCAAGAACTTCAAGAGTACTTATAGACATTATACCTGATGTGTATTGTGTGACTAAAGCTGGCTTATAATTACAGGCAAACCTAACTTACCGGACAATTACCAAGAAAACACATGGAGCAAGCTGAAGGAAGCCGTGGTGGCCATTCAGACTTCCACGGCCATTGCTTACTCGCTAGAAGAACTATACCAGGCTGTTGAAAATATGTGCAATCACAAGGTTATTTAGCCCTTAATAATACTTCCAAACATCAACAATATTTTTTGACATCACATAGCCTATAAATATGCAATCCTAAAAAAACCAAAGTATAGTTTATGTCGATAGTCATATAAATGCAATATTTTATTTCAGATGGCATCTCAGCTTTATGTGAATTTGACCGGTTTGACAGAATCTCACGTGAAAGCCAACATTGAACAGTTCTTAATTGAAAGCATGGACAGACAAGTCTTCCTTAAGAGAATTAATGATTGTTGGAAAGCACACTGCCGTCAAATGATAATGATTCGGAGTATATTTCTCTACTTAGACCGCACTTATGTTCTACAAAATCCATCTATTCATTCAATATGGTAATAAATATAATTTTCATCTGTTTGTATTAAATCTAATTTATGTAATTTATTGTGTAGGGATATGGGATTGGATCTGTTCAGACATCATATAGCTTTAAACACTTTAGTCCAAACGAGAACCGTCGAAGGTCTCCTGATGCTTATAGAGAAAGAGAGGGGTGGTGATACCGTGGATAGATCGCTTCTCAAATCCCTGTTGAGAATGCTGTCTGATCTTCAAATCTATCAAGAAGCATTCGAGCACAAGTTAGTAGTTGTGTTTTCACCATTAAGCCTTTTATATTGTTTTAATTCTCATATTCAGATTCCTGATTGCAACTGAGAGGCTCTATGCCGCCGAAGGTCAACGATTGATGCAAGAGTGCACTGTGCCTCAATATTTATCTCATGTCGAACGCCGACTTCAAGAGGAACAAGAAAGATTACTTCATTACTTAGATCCTTCCACCAAGTAGGTTTTAATAATTCGATTACATCCAAAAGTTATAAATTTATAAAAAAATATGCTACTTATTAAAAATATACAGTGGAAATCACTTAACATGAAACTGAAATATTTTTTCGTGTTAAAGAATATTGTAAAAAAGAAAACCTGTCCGTAGAAAATAAGCTGCATTTTATTTTGTATAGAGATTATATGTACGCTCGTATTTTTAAATTTTATTGAGTCTTTGAATATATTTTACCTCATTGTTCATTTCATAAAAGGAAATCCTTTCATGTTTAGTGTTTTTCACTGTAGAATGCATTTTTTTTTTAAATACTGTCTCAATAAAATGTAGTTAATTTCAATTAATGTTTTTAGGTGTCAACTTATACACTGTGTTGAAAAACAATTAGTCAGTGAGCATTTGTCAGGTGTGTTAAGTAAAGGATTACCGTCACTATTGGATTCCCCCCGACTGGCAGATCTTGCACTTCTTTACAATCTGTTTGCTCGTGTAAAGAACGGCCTCGTAGAATTGTGTTCTCATTTCAATGCATACATAAAGGTAACTTTTTACAAATGAATTTAGTGACTTGGATAATTTTACAAATCATATCATTTTCAGAAAAAGGGACGGACAATAGTGATAGATCCTGAAAAAGACAAGAGTATGGTACAAGAATTGCTGGAATTCAAAGATAAACTGGATCATATAGTCGTAACATGCTTTCATAAAAATGATAAGTTCGTAAACTCACTTAGAGAAGCATTCGAATATTTCATCAACCAACGAGCCAACAAGCCAGCTGAACTTATAGGTGTGTAAATCATATTTTAATAATAGATTCTTAAATGAGTATACGGCATGTGTATTTTTTGTATATTGTAGCCAAATTTATTGATGTGAAATTACGAGCTGGCAATAAAGAAGCTACCGAAGAAGAATTGGAAAGATTATTAGACAAGATTATGGTTCAATTTAGATTTATTCACGGAAAAGATGTGTTCGAAGCCTTCTACAAAAAGGTTAGTTGTTAAAAGTAAAAAGTTTCGTCTGTGTTTTAAAATTTAGATTTTTTCAGGATCTAGCCAAACGCTTATTAGTAGGAAAATCAGCCAGTGTCGATGCGGAAAAATCGATGCTTAGTAAACTTAAACAAGAGTGCGGCGGTGGATTCACATCGAAATTAGAAGGAATGTTCAAGGATATGGAATTATCCAAAGATATCAATGTTGCCTTCAAACAGGTATGATGTTGATTATAATTATTAAAAAAAAAGAGATTAAAGTGTTTATTTTTTTATAGCACATGACAAATTGCACCGATTTTGAGTTAGAATTATCAGTTTCAATACTTACAATGGGATACTGGCCGAGTTATCCAGTTGTAGAGGTACGTCTACCTACGGCACTTCTTCGACACCAAGCGTTATTTACCAAGTTTTATTTGGCAAAACACAGCGGAAGAAAACTTCAATGGCAACCTACTCTCGGTCATTGTGTACTCCGAGCTCACTTCCCACAGGTACAATAGTTTGAAAATAAATATATAATACATTATTTTATGAAATAATTATGTTGTAGGGAAATAAAGAATTACAAGTGTCATTATTCCAAGTCTTAGTATTGCTGTTATTTAATGACGGTGACAATTTGTCTTTAGAAGATATAAAAAATTCAACGAATATTGAGGTATATTTATACATTTGATTTTAAATTTATATTTTTCCATTAATTAATGCATTTTTTTCAGGATGGAGAATTACGAAGAACTCTTCAGTCTCTGGCTTGCGGAAAGGCCCGAGTTTTGACCAAACAACCGCGGGGTCGGGATGTTCAAGACAATGACCGTTTTTCATTTAACGGTGATTTCACCAATAAACTCTTCAGAATCAAAATTAACCAGATTCAAATGAAAGAAACTGTTAGTATTTCACGTGTTTGTCGACTTATTATAAGAATGTTAATTGTGTTTTTAATTTCCAGACTGAAGAGCAGAAAGCCACCGAAGAACGTGTATATCAAGATCGTCAGTATCAAATAGATGCGGCGATTGTTAGAATTATGAAAATGCGTAAAACGCTGTCGCATAATCTATTAATATCAGAGTTATATAATCATTTGAAGTTCCCAGTGAAAGTAAGATTTTAATTCAGTTCTCTATTTATTTAATTATTTCAATGTTAATAATATTGTTTTTATCGCAGCCGGCAGATTTGAAGAAACGTATCGAGTCGTTAATAGATCGAGACTATATGGAAAGGGACAAGGACAATCCCAATCAGTACAATTATGTCGCTTAAAATTATAGACCTGATTATTATTTAAGAACTTCATACAATGTACGGTTTATTTTTCACCCAAAATTGTGATACTTATAATGTATGTCCAACTTGTAATAAAAATATTCAACAACAAATTCAATTTATTTACAAAATTTAGATATGTTTTGTGAATTGTGATCTAATTCAGTGGCGAATGCGCTCGCCAGACCCGATGGTGAGATTTTGACAGATGAAAGATACGGTGTTAACACGTCGATTGGATGTTTGGATCCTCCATATTGTAAAACGCCACTCCTGAATCTTTCTCCGGAGCTTCTGGATAATGGATCGGCTGCAAAGTCTTGTTGCCAAATGCTCCAAGCGACGGCACGAGATATCAAATATGAGTAGTATTTAGCACCGTAACCGACTAGATGACTGAACCTGTGTTGCCACGCCTTAATACAAATTTAAATAAAGAACATTAACTTTATATTATAATAATGCGTTGTAATTGTTTAATTCTTACCGTGTTCTTCACATATGGTAACCCATAGTATTGAGATTGAACTTCCTTTAACACTTCGGTGGATGTTTTATCTGAAGTCGGCCTTGTGGTGTGATAACGTTGATCAAGCATTGAATAGAAAACCTGACGGATTCATTTAAATAAGAATTTAAACAATTTGATGGATGACTATTTCAGGCTTATTATATTGGAATGGTCATAATTCTAGGGTTGGCGGACTCGAGCACATTTGTAAAAAATTACGATTTTAACCAAAACATGAATATTATACAATGCTTCTATTCCTGATAAATTTCAATTAATAAAAAAAGCACGCTTATTTAAATTCTTATCTCTCCTGTGGAGCTAGTATTTTTGAAGTGCTTAAGTTTTCCGATCCTTGAATTATTAGAACATATTGTCGGTTAAATAGAAAAATGACACATCTCAAAATGTTTATTATTAGGAAAAAAAAGTCAAATCATTATTGATGAAAAAATTACATTTTATAAAATTTGTTTTGCAAGTTCCAAAAATTAGAAGAAAACTTGCTTTAAAATTTTTCTATTTAACCAACGATATTACTTCACAAATTTAAATTTGTAGACATATATATATTTACCTGTTGTTGCATTTCGCTAGCAGTAAAAACATGTTTCGATGCACATAGCTCTTGTAACATTTTTTCTGGCATTGGTTCTTGAGTTTGAAAGTGTCTGGCAAACAATCTTAAAACCTGAAAATCGTTGCTTTGTACAAAAAATTATTAACAAATAGGTGTTTGGTTGTTGTACAATACCCTGGGATCATTAGCAAAGTATTCCATTAGTACGGATGGGACTTCTGCCAAATCTGTTGGACATCTAGTTCCTGATACATGTTGGTATTTAGTCCTTCCCAACATTGAATGAATAGCGTGACCGAGTTCATGAAATAAGTTATCAACGGCACTGGGCCAGAGCAGAGCCGGTCCACCCCATTTACCAGAATTCAATGACAGCATCACAACAACTATAGGAGTCTATTAAACATATCATAATTAAATTATGTTAAATATATTTTATAAATAATGTTTTGTAGACTCACTTGGTAAGTACCGTCATCGAGTAATTTCCCCCCTTGAATAGTAAAATGACAATCTTGATGAGGTTTTCCCGGTCTCTCATAAAAATCACAATAAATATATCCCAATAGAGTATTCTTATCATCTATCACAGCTAATTTGTTCACGTCCGGACACCAACATTCACCTAAAAGTATTATTTTTTAATAAATATGGATTAAAAAATTGTAAAAAAAATTTTACAAACCAGGTTGCATTTCTTCATTTTTAAGCGATATACCATAAAGTGATTGAAGTAACAAGTTGAAACCTTCCATGCAACTACCTAAAGAAAAATATGCACTGTATTCAGAGCTGGATGCGTTGAGCCATTCATTCTTAGCTTTTTGCGTAAAATATGGAGGATCCCAACAAGACAATTCTTTGGATTGAGGATATTCTAATTTTTTCATTCTAAGCATTGTATCAAAATCAGTTTTGGCTCTACTCGATAGGTGTTCTGATAGAGAATCGAGAAATTTAATAACATTTTCTGATGTTTCCATCGTACTAGCTTTGATTGCTCTGAAAATATACATGTCGATTTTTATATTTAAGACAAGGTTCATAAAATGTTTTATTACCTATCAGCGTAATTAGAAAAGCCACATAACTGTGCCATATCGTGTCGACATTCAAGCAAATTATTTAGTATGATATCTTGTATCGGATCCGGTGTTAAATATAATCGATAAGCAGCTTCCCTTATCCTCGGCTCCGAACTATCCACTTGCATTCCTGTTATAATGACATCTTCTCCATTTGTAAAACTAAAAAAACACATTTTATATGATTAAATTACAATCATAAAAAAAAATATATTAGAATGTGACTCACTTATTTATTAGATCTGGCGGTAATTGTTTTTTTTGTAACTGTCTCGGTGTCGCAGCATTTGCCATGAATCTTTGACCGATTTGCAAAATAGTATCATTGAGTTGAGCCACACGAGTTCTTGCTGTTTTTTCTAGATGAATACCGCTTTGTTCGAAATCAAATAAAAATAATTTTGCTACATGTTCATCACCGGAATCGCCCCTAGCAACTGAATTTTTAAGTGCGTCATACAAACTTCTATGAGTATTTAATCTACAAAAATAATTTAAAAATAAAAAAACATTAGTTGCTGTTGAAATTCACTCATGCACTATGAATAATTACTTTTCTACTATTCCACTGATAGAGATACAAGCATCTTCAGCAGCATTGCGAATGAATGGATCAGGATGAGCTATTCTTACAAATTCTGATAAATCAGCCACTTTGCATAAAGTATTTGATAGATCATCGAATATGTCTACAGTTCCGCGTTTTTTGTTTTCATTCAGTATTTCGTCCATTAATTCATTGCACCTAGCAACAGCGTTTTCTTTGAATGAGAAAAACCCTTCAAAGCCAGTCAAATCGGGTATGTTAAATAATCCCTGAAATTTAAAAATACCACATTGATATTATACATTAGAGGAATAATCAACTTTACCTAGATATTATACCGTCTGCTGCTTTAGTATATTCAAATCAAATTCTTCTTTTCTTCTGCAATTGAAAGCCATCGCTAATGGAGACCATGTACTGACTAATTGCTTTCTCCATTTTATTAACGATGATTTACTGTGAGATATCCTATTAAATACGGATAACATTATTAGATATATTTTGTACTTATGAATCAAGATCAAAACATTTTCTGATCATCAGTTATTTCTATAAACAATTTCACACGGAAAATGTAAATATTGCAATAAACGTCAGTGTCATGTGGGACATTTGAAAGTTGCCATCTTCTATAGAATATATTAATTATGTTTGATTGGTTGATTGATTGAATCCAACAACGTATTTGTTTTTAATAAATATTAATTAATTATACTATTGACAATGTTATGTACAAATTAGGGTACAAATAGTGTACAATTTTCATTATAAATAGAAGCCTGGAGTGTGTAGTGTGGCAATACAAGAGATGACAGTAACTTGTTGATGTTGAACACCAGCGAGGATTAAAACCTGGAACTGCCTGGAAGAAGCCATGGTGAGGTTCACTTGACTCTTATAATGACCGTAACTCTGACTATGACTATTATCCTAACTATTACTAAAGCTATGACAATCGGTTGAATCATATTTGTAAATAAACCAGGGCCTATTGTGTGGGAAGTACACCCACATGTTGCCAAAATCAGTCAACAGTTATTGGAGGATGCTTTAAAATTCTTTCTTTACTAATACATTCGAATTTATAAAAATCAAATACAGTTTATGCTTGTTTATATATTTAAATTTGTCAATGTGAATGACACGACTCAATATTATAGAATATCATATTTATTAAATAAAAATTGTTGTTTTTTTTTATCAAGCATGAGTAACATAGCTGTTAGTTGTACTTAAGTTTGAATAGTGACTTGGTTGCAGGCCTCGGAGAATACAACACCTCGGATAAACAACCCGTCCTCGACAACAGAGATCAAGAAAACACCCACAAACTCCACAAGCAATAATAAATTATCCCCTTCCACCATAACAACCCGTAGTGGTGCAAGAAAAGCAAAAATACAAACCAGGGCAATGGCTAACAATATTAAAGTATGCTTTATTGTTTTTTATTTAAATCTTAAAAAATAAAGACAAACTTGACAACATCACTATTAGTAATTACAATGTTTCATATATTTGTTTAATTTTGCTTGACCATTATTGTTCTTGTTTGTTTTATCTGTTTAGCCATCGGCTGCATTATTAGCAGCAAAGAAGAAAGCGCAGCGTAAAAAGAGACACTCATTCGAACTGATCATCAAAGACAATTACCAAACAGTTAGTTTTTTTAATTTAATATTAATATATTCTCTATTTACAACTTACTCCATATATGTTGAGTTATCAGCGTTATCGATGTTATCTCACATTCATAATATTGATAAAGCATGTCAACGAAAGATAAAATTTCATTAATACTTAATTAAAATTCATTTTATTCTCTGTGTTCACATTTTCAGGCGATGAATTCAGAAAGTTTAATTAGAAAAGACGTTGGTTTAGTTACTGATCCTTCAATGTTAGAACATAAGTGTTTATGGGATCCCAACTATCCTGAATGCCCAGAAAGGCTCTCTTCGGTGATTGACAGGTAACTTAATATACATCATTAAATCTATTATTGCTTAAATATGCACATTTTTAGATGCAACGAGCTTGGATTATTGAAGCAGTGTAAAGAAATAAAAAGTAGAAAAGCCACTAGAGAAGAAGTTGAAGTTTTGCATTCTCCGAATGTTTACGATCTTATGCTTAAAACTGACGGAAACGATGATCTCAATTACTTAGAAGAAGTTTCTTCAAAATACGATGCTATTTATATCCATCCGGTATTATTATAATTTATCATTTGAAGTTAATGTATGTGAATTGGCATATTAATGTTTTTTTTATAGACATCTCATGAATTGTCTCTTTTATCGGCTGGAAGTACCATTGATTTGGTAGAAGCGGTAGCTAAAGGGGAAAATGTGGGATGTGGAGTGGCTTTGGTGCGTCCACCGGGTCATCACGCTATGAAGGGGGAACCTTGCGGTTACTGTTTCTATAATAATGTGGCACTCGCAGCTCAGCACGTACTCGATGCGTGTGATATTTCTCGTATTCTAATTGTTGATTGGGATGTACACCACGGTCAAGCTACACAACAAATGTTTTATGATGATCCCCGGTGAGTTTTATTACCATATTGAGTGTTTTTTCAAATAAATAAAACTAATCATAGTTATTCTTTATAGAGTGGTTTATTTTTCAATTCATCGCTATGAACACGGCTCGTTTTGGCCAAACCTACGACAGTCTGATTTCAATTATATTGGTTCTGGTCGCGGTACTGGCTACAATTTCAACGTACCTCTAAATAAAACTAAAATGCAAGATGCCGATTATCTCGCCATTTGGCATCAACTTTTATTGCCGATGGCCGTAGAGGTAATAAAATTAATATCAATATTATCGAGTCACAGAAATAAATTATAGTTTTTTTTTAAACACATTAAATATTTGAATACAGTACCAACCGCAACTTGTGATCGTGTCGGCAGGCTATGATGCTGCTGTTGGGTGTCCCGAGGTTTGATATTGTTTATAATTTCTTTTTTGCTTTTTTTTTAGTTTGGACCACAAATTATCATATGCTCTTCTGGTTTTGATTCCGCTCTCGGTGATGAAAAGGTCACAAAAAATAATAATATGTATTTATATTCTCCTTTTTACAATAAATATTCTAACCTAAATGGGTTTGACTGTGTGCTTCATACATTATTTCTCTAAGATCTGCTCCGAACCTACTCACTTCTAATTCCATGTCATGTTTTGCTAATTAATATAAATATTGTGTAATCATTTTAGGGTGAAATGGAAATAACACCTGCGTGTTACGCTCATTTAACTCATCTTTTGATGGGTGTTTGTAGTTCGGTAGCGATTGTCTTAGAAGGTGGCTATTGTCTAAAATCTTTATCAGAAGCGGCGGCGCTCACAGTTCGAACATTATTAGGATATCCTCCTCCGAACCTCGCTCCACTCACCAAACCGACAGAATCGTAAGCTCTTTATATTTTTATACATACATCTATAACATTATAAATTTTGTACTTTTTTTTAGTATTATCAAAACTATTTTGAATTGTATTTATGTCCATAAAAAATATTGGAATTGCTATAATTATCAGCCGACATATAGTACAGATCCATCTATAGTCAGTTTGTCCGATACACATAAAGAAAAGCATAAAGTGGAAGTGCGGTGGACGGGAGATGAAACAAGACCGGATACTTTCCTAACTCGAAATTGCTATCCGACTCCGAATACTTCCGATGAGATTAATTCTAAGCTACTCAATTTAAAACTAGGTATTATAATAAGACTTGTTAATTATTAAGTATACAAATGTATTAAATAATTTAATTTATTTCAGCAACTGATCTCAGCATCCCTCAATATCCCGTTTGTTATACACATGACGATAGAATGTTATTACACAAAAACATTTGTGAACCGTGAGTGATTTGTTTATATTATTTTTAGATTTATAATAATTTTTGTTGAATGCAGAGACCATGTAGAAAAACCTGAACGACTATCGAAGATTACGTTTAGATTTGATGAGTGGAAATTGAATGATCGCATGTTGTTTGTGGAAGGAGCGTCGGCATTATCATCGGATATACTCACCACTCACAGTAAGAAACTCTTCGATATGATAAAAGCCACCGATAGAGCTCTTCCTCGAGATCTCATCCAAAAGCAACAAAAATACGATTCATTGTACTTGCATCCTGATACTTACAAAAGTGCAACTATGGCAGTCGGAAGTGTACTACAGGTATGTTTCAATTATTTTCTATTTTTAGTTGACACCACCAATATTAAAAGGTCGGACAAGTTTGACAGGGTCAACACTAATTGTCTCACTCAGACTCGTCTGCTTGGTTCGCCATCTTGATGTTTATATATCCAGTTGTCTGACATTCTTATCATGATTTGGTATTTTTTTAGATTGTCGATAAAGTATTGCAAGGTGTAGCAAGAAGCGGTGTTTGCGCAGTACGACCTCCGGGTCATCATGCTTCTGAAGATGTTCCGAGTGGATTTTGCATTTTTAACAATGTCGCAATTGCAACCAAACACGCTCTTTCCAATCATTCACTAAAAAGGTATCAAATCAAATTTGAAAAAAATATACAAATAAACATATTTTAATTTTGTGTCTAATTTATTTTTGAAGAATATTAATATTAGATTGGGATGTTCATCACGGTAACGGTACTCAAAGAATATTCATTGATGATCCACGGGTTTTATTCATCTCAATCCATCGTTACGACTGCGGCACATTCTTCCCTCATTCGACCGACGGAGATTACACTAAAGTAGGATATGGCAAAGGGGAAGGTTATAATGTGAATATTCCGTGGAACAAGGTAATTTTAATAAATGATACAATTTAATTAGACTTTAAATAATGTGTACTTTCAAATTAAGGGAGGAATGAGTGATAAAGAATACATAGCTGCGTTTCTACAAATCGTATTACCAATCGCATACGAATTTAATCCTGAACTAGTGATGGTCTCGGCAGGGTTTGATGCCTGTATCGGTGATCCTTTAGGAGGTAATTCATCACTTTAGTTAATCAATGTACAGTTGTTAAATGTTTTTTTTTGTATTTCTTTTTCAGGATGTAAAGTTTCACCCGAGTGCTATGGATTAATGACGCATTGGCTATTGAGTCTTGCTAAAGGCCGCGTGATACTGTGTTTAGAAGGTGGATACAATGTAAGGGCCATCTCTTACGCCATGGCTATGTGTACTAAAGCATTATTGGGAGACCCCATCGTACATAATAACGAATCACGGAATCCTCTTCACCCGACAGCCATCGAAACTATAAACAACGTAATATCCGTTCATAAAAAGTACTGGAAAAACTTGGCATTTCAAATAGCTTTACCAAAGGAAGATATCTTACCGCCTCCCGAACCGAGCAGAGGATTGGATTTAGAGAAAAGTAATAGAACAAATATTGATAAAAGTGAATCGACTTTTGATGATTCTGTTGACTACGTAACTGATTCCATTGTCAATCTCACTGTCAATGAAAAATCTACACCCGTCTGTTCTCCTTCAACAAATGTCCTCGACAAATCTTCAACCAACGAGCATAACAATGATCAACCGTCAGGTTCGTCATCTCACAGTCAACAAGAGGGCACTGCAGCGTCTAATGCGGCACCGACAATGACGTTATCCGTATTTATTGAAGACAATTTAGAGGTCTGTATAAAACATTTTTATCATAAAATTAATATGTATGTATATCCAACAAATATGCAAATTATAGGGATTTTGACATTTCATACATTTTATAATAGGCAACACCACCTGAATAAAGTCGTGTTTGTCCACATTTTTAGTCTTTAATTCAATAATTCATCTAGTATATCTATGCTCATCTTTTTTATAGGCACTCTTGAATGAAGAAATGTTCGCTGTCGTACCGCTGAACTGGTGTCCTCACGTAGATGACCTCCCTTCAACAACTACCGAGCAAACCTTTCAGCAAGGATTATCGTGTAATCAATGCACCGAACGAACTGAAAACTGGATCTGCCTCGACTGCCATGTGAGACTTTGCGGCCGGTACATCCGCGGTCACATGGCAGAGCACTTCCAGCAATCGCAGCATCCTCTCGTACTCTCTCTAGCCGATTTATCCGTATGGTGTCAACAATGTGACGCTTATATCGATCATCCGAACTTGTATCATCACAAAAATTGCGCTAATAGAGCTAAATTTGGAGAAGACCTACCAATGCTACAAATCCACTCATAAATTCTCAACAATCTTAATGACAATACAACAATTTGTAGCTAATTTCATTTAACAAACTAATATATTCCTCATGTATGTTTTCTGACCTATTGATATTTTAATTACTTCAAAATGTAACCAAAAATATTTATAATAATACACACTATGAACTATCAGAGAGTTTTATTTGTTCAGATAATATATATACATGTGGCTGATTTGGTTAACAATATTTATGGAATGTTGTTTAAATTTACAGTCTTTGGTATCAAAGCAATATTATTTTAATAACGAAAAAACAGGCACTCGTTTTGCAGATTAACCCTGCATTATAATTACATATTAAAATAAATCACAGGAAAATTTAAGAGTGATAAAACATTATTGTTTGTTGTAATAGTGCTTTGTGCTTAATGTTTTAAAATAATAAAATTAGCAGCAATCAAAATAAGAGGAAGACTTAAATCTATCAGGTAAATATTTCAGATTGTACTGATTGACTTCAATGCCAATTGAGGATTTATTGTCTTCCTAAAAACACAATTTGTACATACGATTTGCAATTTTATTGTTTAAAAAATAATTTATCAACTCTGTACAGCTGAAGCGAGAACTGTTTGAAGTAACATTTGAATCTTTGTAAAAGAGATAACTTCACATCCCACGAATAATCAGAGTCGGATTCGAAATAATTTGTATGAATACAAAATGCATTGTTGCTAGTGGGAAATTTTGGAGAAGCTTCTGCACTCCAGTGAGGATAAAAGCTCTTCTCTTTAAATAAACCCAGACTAGTCATATTATTATTATGCCAGGCTTGAAATAAATCATCATTTAAAGATGATGGCAATGCGATATATATTCTGTAATCCAAGCGTTTGGTTTTTAAATTTGATTGATTTACCTCCCAAATAATTTTGACTTTGTTGATTATTTCTTCGATCTGTGCCGACCTCATTTCGTGCAAATGAATCGGTTTACTTAAATAATATTTGTGTCCCGTGGCTCGGTTAATTCTAAGTTGATTAGTGTTCTCGGTTAACAATAAAGATTGGGGAATATCATAAATATGACTGGTGATCAAATGAAGAGTGGTGGCTCTTGGTTTCGACTTCAATTCCGCATTGAAATGTCTGACTAGATGATAAACTCCTCCTTGATGGAGCACGCCGAGTACCAGAGTTAGAATAATATTGCAAATAAACCAAGTTACAAACCCAGCTCTTTTCAGTTTAAACATGTATCCTGAGTCGCTCTCGTTGGGTTGTAAGAATGAACTGAACGAAAACACCAACGGGATTAATAGCGGTAAAAGGAATCGCGGTTCCTGGTGAGGAAACAATGATAGAATAGTCAACGGCGTAATGAATGCAAAAAACATGAATCCATCCACAGTTTGTACTCGAGGCACAGATTTTGTCACTCCTTTGAGAATCCTAAAAGTAATAGAAATTTTAAAAATATATTTAAAAAATTAAATCATTAAAACATTACCTAAATAAAACAGTCGATCCAAATGCAAGTGCGGTGATTCCCAAAATATTAAATAAAAGCGGAATGTTGACAAGCAGGTGTAACCATCTCGGGTGACTTCCATGTTGAGCAAGATTCTTGGGATCAGAGTTGTATTTTAAAAAGTTCAATGGAGTCACAACAAAGTTATTCATTGATATGGCAAGCATTCCTATTTCTCCCATTGTCAAATAACTATAGTAACCAGAATCTGCGATGATCAAAATCAATATAGCCGGTACTGTACAAATGATGAATGTGAAAATCCTCTCATGAAATTGTCGAATCCCAATATATTTAGATCCAAGTCCACGTAATAGCCAAAAGAAGACAATCGGAAAGGCGAATCCAATAAATGTAGGCCTATTAAAAACACCCACAACAGTGACTGTCGCTATTACAAAACATTTCCTCAATGAATGGGGTGGCAGAGTTTTTCTCAACTTCAAATAGTTGACTCTTTCAGTGATACTTATTGACTTGTGATATTTTTCCATCAGAAATTCGTTGTGATAAATTATTTGATCAGATTTAATCATACACTCCATGACGAGAAGCATCAATATCGATAAGAGAGCCATTTCCAAACTATTGGAGAGAGTGTGAGTGCAATAAACCAAGATTGTGTATGAACTGGCGAGGGTGATCAATCTTGTATTGAAGTTCTGTCCGTACAGAAGACACATCTTGAAAATACAGTAATCGTTGATGAGTGATATGAAAAAGTAGACGGCTCGCAAAGAGGCCATTAGAATATACGGAGAAAGGATCTCAATATCTAAGTAATAATCTACGTAGTAATGGATCCCTCTCAGTATCAATAAAGGGAGACCCACAGTCAGTCTGATCAAAGAAGTACTTCTTATAGGAAATGTTACATTAAATTCCCAAGTTTTAACTGAATCCACATTGAATACCTCACCTGAAAATAATTGTCTTTCATTTAAATTTTACTCTAAATGAAATAAAATGTGGTCAATTAGTATTAGCGATTGTTACCGGCCATTGGCTCTATAGACTGGAAGAATTCATCAGGGTGAAGGTAAGAACAGTGAGGAAGCACGGCCAGGAGAAGCCTCAGCAGCACCAGCAGATAGTACAGCTTAGCCACGCCCCTCTTCACCCTGACTCCTTCAATCTGTCCCCTGACGTCTCCCATAACTCCTCTTCTCCCCATCATGTTCCTTGTTTTCCTTTTACTTGATCATTTCATTATACATACTTGTCAAAGAATAAACTGTTGCCATAAACATAAAATATTTATTACAGTTTTTAGGTTTCCTCGATGTTTTTCATGATAATTATGAATGAAAATTCATTATTTGGTTTTTTTTGTTAGACTTGCATTGGATGTTCATGTTTGGTTTATAATACATTTTGCTAGGATTGACGTTCCGCGTTGGTAACACTGGTCTTGTTGTCAGAAGACTTGTTGTCAAAGATGCCGCGGAATCCGTTGACTATGACTGGGATGGGCATGGCTCTGGGGGCGGGGCTTATGCCGGGACTGGGAGGAGGACCAGGACCAGGACCAGGAGGAGCTTCTCCAATGTCAGTCCATTCCGAAGATAGAGGCTGGGACGCTGACATGCAAGACTACGAAGTAATCTAATCAAAATTTATATTATTTGTCTTTTTTATTTTACTTGCGGATAAATTATAGGAAGAAGGCGGAGAAGAAATCATGGAGAACCCCGCTGAAGTTTTGGCAGAGTGTTTGGAAAAGTTTCAATCTCCTGATTATATCATGGAGCCGGGAATATTTGGACAGTTGAAAAGATATTTCCAAGCCGGTGGTTCTCCAGAACAAGTTATTGAACAACTCTCCAGGAACTACAGCGCCGTTGCTCAAATGGCTAATCTACTTGCCGAATGGTTAATTCTTGGAGGTATGCCGTTGGACTATTATCAGCCATGAGTTATTTATTATATCATTGTTTTGATTTGTAGGTGTAAAAGTAACAGAGGTTCAAGCAATGGTTGAAAATCATTTGAAGGATATGATATTGAAAACGTTCGATCCTAAAAAGGCCGATACTATCTTCACGGAGGAGGGAGAAACGCCTGCATGGTTGACTGAAATGATCGAGCATCCCACTTGGAGATCTCTGATTTACAGACTCGCCGAAGAATACCCTGACTGTCTCATGTTAAACTTCACTATCAAAGTGAGTCTTTATTAATTTTATATTCAGGAGGGATATTTAAAATATGTCTGATTTCCAGTTAATATCCGACGCTGGTTTCCAAGGTGAGATCACAAGCATTTCAACGGCCGCCCAACAGATCGAAGTATTCTCAAGAGTGTTAAAAACTGCCATCGCTGGATATTTACAATGCACAGACGATTGGCAACGAAGCATTCAAGAATGTGCTGTAAGTTTTCTCACTATACTGTCGAGGATTTGTAATAATTTATACATTTTCAGAAAATGGTTTGCCACGGTCAACACACTTACGTCTACAGTCAAGTTTTGATTCATATCCTGGCCCAAGAGAGTCGAGGCGGTGCAGTGATGAAGCGGCTCGCTCAAGAAATTACAAAAGTGGCTCAGCAAAATAGACACGACGTAACGCCCGTAACCATGGCTCTCAACGGGGCGGCCGCCTTCCCTCACGCATGCGAAGCACTCAGTTCTATGCTATCGAGAAATGCACTGAATCCTGCCGACATATCTGTACTTTACAGACATTACTGCGCACAAGAAACTCCACCCATAGATCTAATCAGAACTCCACAATTTTTAGGTAATTATATTTTATAAAAAATCTAATAATAATAAGAATTTATCGTCCGCTTTCTTTGCACACTGTGTAACTCCAAAATTTTCTATTTTAATTTGAATGCCTTCTAGTGGGAATTTATTATGTTGGATATATTCACAAGCCCCCAATATAAGAAATGGTGTAATGAATGTGTGCGTGCGGTACGTATACAAATAGAACTGGTATACACCAATACTACCAAACTCTATTCATATATGCACCAATACTATTCAGCTCTAGCACGACTCACAGACACACTATCATATTGAATACTGCCTCTTTCAGCTTGAACCGGTTTTTTGTGTCACCTGTAAAATTTGGCAAAAATAGAAATAGGTACAGTGAAAAACTACACCATTGATATTAGAATATCAGATAGATATCAAGATAGCAGACCAAGTAGATGAGTCTGACTGACGCAACACTGTTTACATATGGCTTAACATCAGTTCATATGAATGCTCCGCCATCTTGATATTTATACATCCAGTTGTCTGGTATTACATGTTAACATCTCGGCGGATTGGGGCTACCTAAAGTCTATCGATATAAACATTGTTTTCATTTTCTCTCATTCAATAAATGACGACTTTGATTGTTATTACAGTCAAATTAAACAACAACCTACGAATTGTCTTCAATATTATAATTTATTTAATTTTCTTCGACAGAATTGTTAGTGGACGCCCTTTTCAAGCCGAATGTAAAATTAAATCCCGAACACAAGCCGAAATATATTTACCTGCTGGCTTTCGCGGCCAGCGTGTGTGAAACTCCAGCCAAGAAAGGCCAAAAGAGAACGACGAATAAAGACGAGTTGAAGATGACCATTCAAGCCATCGAAACAGTCCACACAATCTGCAATACAAACAAAGGATCTTCCGAGCTCACCGCTGAACTGTCTTCCCTCTATCATTGTATAAGATTCCCTGTTGTGGGCGTCGGGATTATAAGATGGGTGCAGTGCACCGTGACGGAGCCGTCATATTTCAAGCTGTGTACGGAGCACTGCCCCATTCACTTGGCGCTTTTAGACGAAGTAGCCAGTTGCCATCCCTTGTTGCATCATCAGCTCCTGCAGCTGCTCGTGCAACTCTTCGAGTCCAACCAAGACGAGTTGGAAATCCTAGTCCAGGTATGTCTGTATTTTTAATATAACAATTACAGTGTTGATGTAATTTTTTTTTCAGTTGGAATTGAGGAAAATGCTGTTGGACCGGATGGTGAATTTATTAAACAGAGGCTGCGTTGTGCCCGTTGTTAAATACATAAAGCAATGCTGGCAAAGAGGCGACACCGACATATCGCTAATCAGATACTTCATCACTGAGGTTCTCGATGCAATCGCTCCTCCGTACACCTTGGAATTCGTACAGTTGGTTTTGCCGATGGTAGAAAATGAAGAAATCACAGGCACAATGCGAGCGGAAGGGGAAAATGATCCGGTTTCGGAGTTCATAGGTAGAGTGAAAAAAATTATAGCATATACACAATATTTTATTAATGTAATTTTATTTTCTAGTTCACTGCAAGGCAAAATATTCCACAGTCTAAAACTACAGAATCTGACAAATTATTTATTCGATTAAGGATTGTAATTAATAAAAGAACATTTTTTACAAAACAACATATTTTTGATTATAAGTATTTTTAATATGTTTGATTTAAGTCTGTTTAAGAGCAAATGTCAAACTAACTATGAATGCTAACATTCTGAACAGAAACTATTAACGAACCTTAATTATCTTAATCTAGACATCCGACTTCCCCTTGGTTGCCGATTCTGGGTCACTCTTGATGGTTTCCGTGACTGTTTCGGGATTCAAAATTTTGGCATTGTCAGCGTTTTTATCAGATTTTCCAAATCGGTCGTATCTGTGCAACGAAAATGAGTTTGTGATGGTGGTTTCTTATTTTTTTTTTATATGAGTGTAATAATTAAGTAATTGTTACCTTCCGATGTTTGAATCATCTTCGTCATCGCTAAACTTTGTAGCTTCCTTAACCTCCTCGAGCAAATCGCCGATTTCTTTATCAACGTCCTCTATCCATATTTTCTCCTCCCTTTCTTTGTCCTCACCTGTCAAGTCGCCATTTTCGTCTGGAGATTTCACTACAGCGGCTGATGCCTCTTCTTCGGCATCGATGCTTTTCGTAGTCACATCTTTTTTATCTAAAAATAAATCATTGTAATTAGTATTGTGAGGTTTTATTGGAAAATAATGTAAATTTACCTTGATTCTTATCCTTCTTCTGCTGCAAATGAGATCGATGTATCTGTTCAGCCTTTCGACGAAGAGATTTGTTGTTACGGTGACGAATGTAGCGGCGTAAATGTAATTGCAGTTGGCAATGTCGTCGGATGGCTATTTCGTCATTGCGTCCCAAGACGTGCACTTTGCAGAGACCGCAGTACAAAACCTCAACTTTCTTAATGTGTTGAGCGCCCACATCCACCTCGGCTTTACGCTTGGGTTTGACTTCTACTTTTTCTTCTACCTTCCTGTCTTCAGTATCTGTATCGTTGGCTTCTGCATATATACATTAATAAATTAAAAAGATGCAAAACAAAAAATATAAATTACAGTGGGGCTTTGATAAGACAATTGACCCTAATAAAACTGAGTAACTTTAACTACACATTTGGGGTTGAAATTTCAATTCCTTAAAAATTGTACATACTATAATCCGAAATAGAGATGGGTAGGTCTGAGAAATATTTGGATCCCGCTGATGATATGGGTCCAGCCATTCAGCCATATAGGAATTTCAATCCGGAGTCGGCTCAAACGAGCATCCCATATAAAAATACCCGGATTCAAGAATATTTATAAGTATTAGGATCCTTGAACTTGTCATCCAGACCTACCCATCTCTAATCCGAACAGGTTATATATTTTAGGTGTACAGATTATCGAGGCGGATATTACTGTATACTTATTTACCATCAACATCACCTACGGAGTCCAGAGTCATAAAGTTATCGAAATTAACATCCATGCCTTCATCACCGCCGACAGTGCTTGACGCGGTTGATTTTTGCAAAGTGCCTTCAATTCGTGCTTTTTTCTACAAATACAAACCCTGTTAATAAATATTAAATTAGATATTGAATGATTAAAATACCTTAAGATGTCCCATAGAGCAGATATGATGTTCGTAGACCATGGCCGAATAGAAAGTGACATCGCATATCTTGCAATAAGGCATCAGAATCTTTTTCATCTTGCGATGTCCTTCGGAGCGTGTGTGATCAGAAAGCGGCGTCTTAAAAATCAGTTTGCAAAGAGGACAAAACTGGGCAGAGGCAGTGGTTTCGACATCTTTATCTTCCTCGAGAATTCTCTGCGTCTTACGTTGACCCACTCTCATTTTTTGCACCACCACCTTCAGCTTGTACGATACTTCTCTCATTGTGTAACGATGCTTTGAAGACGTCAAGTGTCTTCTGTACATCTGTAATAAATAATTATCATCAATATATGATTAATGACTTAAATTATTTAATTAACTTAATGATTACATCATATGTTAAACAGTTTTCTCGGCAGTGTGTACAAACAAGCTTAATAAATGGCTTGACATTGTCAAATTTATCTTTCACAGCAGATTGAGGATCGTTGTCATCGTCTGAACCTGCACCACCTTCCTTGTCCGTGGCTTCTTCATCTTTATCTTCTACCCGCTGAAATAATAATTTCATTACAATATAGAACATGTGAATATATGAACTAAAAATTAATCGATTCAATACCTTTGGGCTTGCCTTTTTGGGTTCAATTTCAATATCTTCCTTAGTAGTATTATCGACTTCCCAATCTTCTTCGCTAGTGGAACCTGTTTGTGGTGCAACCTTGAGGATAGCACTACTTTGTAATCCAAAAGTCAAAACTTTCGATTAATTTTCATCTACTTGTAAATGATGTTTCTAATTTATTTATTAATATCATTCATTGATACGTATAGTTTAGTATTTTCAACTTTTTTTTTGTAAAATATTTCTTCCTTTCGATACAATTGTTATTAAAATAAAGTATGTTTGTATTTGTGATCCAATATTTATATTAGATTGTATTACTTTAAAATCCCTCAAAGGAATATTACCCAACAGTATGTTGTAGACATGTTTATAAATTAATATTAACTTTGCCTTTCATGACAAACATTCTTTTTCATGATAAATATGTATTCTATTGTTTTCTTCTCATAACAAATCATACATAATGTTTTCCAGCTCACTTTGTATCGAAGAATCAGATTTAAATAAATAGCAGTGTCAAAAAAACTCGAATAGTTTACAATAAATGTGTACCTTCGTAATTTGGCTTGTCGAATGCGGGCAATATCGACGCGAGAGCGGAACGGCCTTCTGGAAATGATGCCCCTGGAGCCTCGAAAAGAGCCCTTCATGATACCGCCTCGAATAATTCGACGGGTATGTGGCACCATTCGAGGTCTCCGAGGATGGTCATGCTGGTGGTTGACGAGTGGACTTCTCGGCGGCGGCATGTGAGACGACTTTTTAAAAGCTTCTCTACTATTGGAGCGTCTCTGTTCTATGAAGCCGCTTCTTCTATCATAAGAATCCACTCTCCTGCCATATTCTGAATTACTATAATGATTTCCGGTTTCGTGGCTTCTTCTGCTGCTCGATCCCTGAACACAATTTCAACATTCTTTTTATAAGAGGCACCGAATTGTTTCTATACATTTAATACAATTTCGGTTCTATTCAATTTTCAGCATTTCCACCTTGTTTTAAAAACACAAAACCAATATCAAATCACAGTCGCACATCGACCGCTCGTTTTTGTTTCACACATTAAGCTGTATAAATCTTCATTATAGCGTCTCGATTGAAAATACACATTTCTATGATCACTGCTCGTCTGATGCGGTACTGTCGGCTATTCATCGCCGAACATACCTATCGTATCAAATCTCTCATGGATAAATTAATCAGAAAGTCATGGTATTGAAGCAACGGACAATAAAATGTTATATCGATCGATAAGGCAATAATTAGATTCATCATATTATTCATATATTATCTGTCGGCTTTGAAATAAATATTCTCAGCGATCATGTACAAATTGGAGACTAAAGACACATCGATCTATTCTGATCAAGTTCTATTCACTACCGTGACTCTTCCGTTTGTTCGTGCAGACTTCGGGTAGTCACTGGGAAATAATCAAATGAAAAGACATTAAAATCTGCGAGTGTCGAGAACATTTCACAAGATTATCGAGAAAATATTTGGATTGAACGCGTATAATAAATGTTGTATAAAAGTAAATTACAGTGCTACAATTAACCACAGCAGACGTTAGAAAAGTACATAATATTTCCGAACAGGTCCTCGTTTATTAAGAGTATTATAAAGTTATATTAGTACACTAGTACGGTTTACCGATGGATGTCATACTGAATACTCACGTCTAAGCGAAGCCGCTTTCTGTCAGGAGACTCTCCGCGAGACACGTGCTCACGAGATCCATAGTCCTGGAATAAACAGACATAAAGAGACCTCACATTATAACTATGCTCTATAATTGTAACTGTAACTATAACTATAACTAAGACTCACACTCCTGTTCTTCCTGTAGTGGTCATGCCTGTCTCTGTCATATCTCTCCTCGTACTTGTCTGTCTGATAGTAGCTGCCGCTGCCACCTCCTCCTCCGCCTCCGCCCCCGC